>JZLH01S0208539.1:26100-46380 GCA_001188425.1 Eucidaris tribuloides
TCTTTAACTAATTTAATTTCACTGAAATGTTTTACTCCCCTGTATCCCCCTAGTTTTTTCCTCATGTTATACCCATGTATGTTTATTTACTTCTTGTATGTTTCTTTGTTTTGTTTTCACATGATAAATTCACAATTAAAGCAAATATAAATTTAACATTAATTCTCTTGTAACTCTACAAGCCTCAACCTTGGCTTTATAAAATCTTGCCCACCATTTTCCAAATATTATGCTGCCTAGTTTTAACTACTTTTGCTCGTCTTTATGTCCACTTCTGCATTTACTTTTGTATTTTTCTAATACATCCATGGTGCTGATGTCTCATATGTCTTTTTCATGTAATTGTATATCTTGTTGAAAATGGAAATAAAGTTTGATTAAAACAAAATAACAAAATAAAGGCCCTGTCACAAATGTCATTAATACAGAAGAAAAATCTACACGCGATATTTTTAAAATTTATTTGAAGACTTGCTACACATACCAACTACAACCAAACATCAGTCTCTTGACTCTCTTCACATGACAAAACATGTTTTAGGGAACTAGCGGCAGGTGGTCCACTAAACATTGAAACATGAATTGTAACAGACTTCTTTCAACACTAAGGTTAGACCATTCCATTTGATTCAATTCCGTTGGGATTCAGTTGGGAAAGCTGAAGTAGTCGCACTCCCTTGGTCATGTTGGTCATGTATCACGTTGAGACTGCATTGCACGGCAAGGTCATTTGATAAATAAACGCTTGTCAACACACTCATCAGGCTGTGACAGTACTAGTTTATTGCCCGTTGTCCGCTGAGGCTGACTTTTGGAGGTCAAAATTGAAAATCCAACTTTGCTAATAATGCAATGTGTCTTTAAATGTCTAACTAGCAGGGTGTGTTGAAAAGTTTATTACTGAATTGAATATTTTTTTCCAAGCCCCGCACCTGATAGGACAACGTACAGACTTCACAGACAACAACAGTGATCGATCACCAACACAGTGACCGCATATCGAGTTTGGATTCAAATTACTTACATTTTCCGTACAAGATGTTCCAAACTCTCCAAACATATGCCAGTTTTTGTCATATTCATGGTCATTGTGATAATTTGGGGAACAATACAGAAGTAAACTTACGATCGGCGTTTGTGTACTACGCGGTTCATCCACACACACAAATGTAAATGAATGGGACTACATAACATAAACATTCATCAAACTCGGTTCGCTCGGCAAACAAGCTGAGAGAGGGAGAGAGCATTTGTAATTGGCAATCGACCAATCGTAAAGATTGGTGCACACACAACAAGCTGCAGCAAACACACACAGATAGATTTGCATACCGTACTTGCTTGAATCCTCCGTGCATATCAGAGCGGGTTTCTAGCAAATTATTAGTGCCCTGGTTTCTAGCTAGCAGTGCATCAGAAGACAGCCGCGGTACCGGTAGCTGCATGCTAGCTAGCCGGCCTGCCACACTCGTGCTCCCAGCTAGCGCAAGCAAGGAGGAACGGCGCCGCTGTTTCTCCGATGACCGCTTGCGTTCTTTATCAGAAATACGAGCGCAATTTCAGAGCTTGCCAGAGCAAAAGTGCTTGTGTAATTTTTCCCCCGAGGCATTCAAAATTTTACTTGCCCGACCGGGCAAGTAAATTTTAACATTTTGATATTTTACTTGCCCGACGCAAGATTTTACTTGCCCCGGGCAAGCGGGCAAGTGCTAGTGTCGAGCCCTGACTATAGACAGGTTGGCTGCTATAGAGAGGTGGCCACTAAGACAGGTTTGACTGTACTGTATAAAGAACAACTTTTCAATATTTTTTTTACATTCCAGAGATACCACAGTGCAGACGCTTACTCTCCAACCTAACGTACAAGATGGCATCATTGTCTATGAAGATTCCCCACTGGTAAGTCACAGAATATTATACAAATATTGACTGGGCGGAGGTCATAACATCAAATTACAAGCCCGAGAATGTCTTGAAAAGGATTATTTTATTATTTTGCAAGACAAAAGAGGACTGGTAATTTGATGCAACGACCGGCATCACACTCATTATTTGTTTTGTACAACGTCACGAAACTTGATGAACTTTTAAAGATGAAAAGTTTGTTTTCGTTGACTGATTCTTGCCTTTTCGCCCATTTCACACTTGGCGTGCATGTGCTAGTTATTGGCATGCGCACGATCGGTGCAACGTGACGCGGAGCGTAGAAAATGTCAATAACCGTAACAGTGCGCATGTGTAAATGGAAGTTCGGTGCGTAGCATGACAATGCATCAAATTTATTACACGCAGTTCAGAAGAAAACAAACACCCTGTCATTACTGTCCTTGCGGGCGGTGCTCTAAATAGAAAATGTCATGTGACAGACATTGAAATGATATGCATCGACTGACCCTCCATGTGTAAACAAATAACATGCTAAACAGAATGTCAGATTGTGTGAAAAGATATTATATTTAACCTGTTAGCTCCGAGATTCTGTAATTCCCGTAGAAATAATATACCAGTATTGCTCATCTGGTTTTCATAGCCAAAGGGTGTAAAGAATGTCATCAATTGTTAAAGTAATGAAGATCATTGTTTTCATTGTTTAATACAGAACATCGAAAAATCATGTATGTTCTCAAAACTAAGCATATTAAGACCACCCCCCCCCACCAAAAAAAAAATCTTATCTTGTACTGAATACTAAACAATAATGTATCTGTGCTACCATCATCATAATAGATGCTCATGGCACAGAAGAAAGAAAACTCTGATAATGAGAAATATGTACAGTGTGTCTCAAAAAAAAATTGTGCAAGTGAAAAATGCCCACTTTGGCAATTACAAAATACTCTTGTGACATTATGCTTACATCAACGTCAAGAACTTAGTCTTAGCTTTCAAATAATGTTAGTTTTGTTCAATTTGATTGTTTTAATCTTGAGATATGTTTATTTAAATAAGAAAGGGTGAAATCACAATTGTGCCACTTTTACTGCAGTCCCTTGTAAAAGTTGTTCTGAACAAGATATCTCAAAATTAAAACAAGTAAATTAAACAAAACAAATTGCATTTAAAAGCTAAGACTTTGCCCTTGACGTTGATGTAAGTATCAGGTTACAAAAGTATTTTATATCTGCCAAAGAGGGCGCTTTTTACTTGCACAATTATTTTGAGACACACTGTAGAATTCATTTCTGCATGAAGACAATATCCCTCACAGAGTGTAAGCTTGCATAATTTCAAAGCAATGGATTGCATGTGAAAGATTCTTGATCAATCTTGGTACTATTGTGATTCTGTGGTACAACAAGCAAGGACAATTCTGATTATGTAAGGTATACAGGGTGGCCCAGAAAGAATGCTACGAGTATAATCGCTAATTTCTTCACCATTATTGGCAAAATGTCATCCGATTTTCGCGAAAACAGTCTCAAAAGATGCGCAAGACTTGAAAGTAAAAAGTCAGCGAGCGACGCGATCAAAAAACTTTTGCGCAGCGGCATGGTCCGCCGAAATTCTGCGTCCGTAGGGGGGGGGGGGGCAAATTGACCCCTCCAGGTTATATTACCGAACATCGCGTCATGTCCTCCATATTCTGTCGCGGGGGGGGGCTGTCCGAGAGTACACAAAAATTATAGTACTGTGCAGTTTCTTTCACCTCAGGTGAACAGAGAACGGTGCCACTGTACGTCATATTTTTTTTGCTGGCCTTAGAAGCATCGCAGCTATGGTGGGCATGTCTATTCCTTGCAAAGACTAAAACAGGTCCTATACAGGGTGCACAGAAAGAAGCCCGAGTAATAATCGGCTAATGTTCTTCACCATTATTGGCAAAATGTCATAATTTTTTTGTCGTTGGTTAGAAGACATTCTTTTTGCAATAAAATGATACAAGATCGAGGACTTTGCATAAGCGTGTTTATTACTAGGGCATTTTTAGGAGGCAATGCATTTCCCAGTTGCCAATTTTTCTACCGCGGCGGTCATCAGAACACCTAGATATTGTGGCCTCCGACTTGCCATGCCAGCCCACATACCAGACAAACCGCGATGACAATGGAGATGTTGCTAGCATCGTCTTCTTTATGAAAGCCTGGAATGCCCTTGCTTTCATAAAGAAGACGATGCTATCTACACCTCCATTGTCATCGTTCTAACCAACGAAATAAAAATTAATGACATTTTGCCAATAATGGTGAAGAAATTAGCGATTATACTTGTAGCATTCTTTCTGGGCCACCCTGTATAGAATGTAGGGAGTCACTAGGATACAATTGTAGTTGGGGCAGATCTGTGTATTGAATGGTATACAAGAGCAATTTCAAAATGATGCAATATTAACCAAGAAGTTAAAAGGGGATAGATTTTAGTATTGAAATTATATGTTTTGAGAGTTAGTAATCTGACTAACAAGAGGCCTATCTCATTCTGTCCATTTCACTTAAAGAAAATACACAGTACTGGTTGATTACTTGCAGAACAACAACATTTTAATATCAACTGCTTTCAAACCTTCTGTGAACAGATGGTAATCTAAAAATGTCACTATAGTACAGGAGAGAGTAGTTGACAACAGAACAACAGAACACTTCGTTTTGGACATATCTGTTACACAAATCCCCACTGCTGACACAGAAATCTATATGTGGGACTATGTTAATTGTTGCCATACACACTGCAGCAACGGAGCCTACTCCGTCGGGTACTCAAACTGCCAATTCCTCAACTTTTTATTGCATATGAAGAAGTGAATTAGTCCCACATTATAATGCAAATGTAATTTACTCTCATCTGGAAAATATGGAAATGTGAAATGTTGATGAAAGATTTTCCATCATCAACCAGTATTGTGTATTCTCTTTAATGTTCCTGTCAGGTCAAAGCTGTCAAGTACGGCCAGATTCTGGTCGTAGATGAGGCAGATAAAGCCCCTACCCACGTCACCTGTGTGCTGAAAGCCCTTGTAGAGAGTGGGGAGATGATACTAGCAGATGGTCGCAGGATCGTATCTGGTAAGAGCACTTTTTTCAGTCTTTACATTAGTGGGGCCAAGGAATGAAATGTTATTGCAGAGATATCACCTTTTCCAAAATTTTGTGTAATCAGCAAATTTCAGATTAAAAAAAATGAACTGCATGAAAAATGAACCATTGCCTCCAAATGAAAAAAAAAAAAATCAAAAGTGGGAAAGGCTTGGAATTCAGGTAAATATATCAAAATTTGCTTTGTGAAAACCGGAATGGATACTCATTCCTTGCATTAGTGTTTAGTCAGGTACGGAAATGCTGGTATTATACGCAGATCTGTACGCACCCTCCCCCCCCCAAAAAAAAAAAAACCCTGAATGGTCCACTTTTTCAGAAGAACATAGATGAAACACCAGGCATACTATGGACTGAGGTATTACAATGTGAACCATTAATCTTCCGAGCAGTATCAAAGGTCCATTTTCTTGACTTACGCACCCCCCCCCCCACAACCCCCCCAAAAATCTGGCTACAGACCCGATAAGTGTATAAATGTAGTACCTACAAAGTTAAGGAAATCTTTTGATAGTACCTGCAGAATCGCTGTTATTGTCGTTGTGAGAATACATCACGCTTTTCTTATCTGACAACATTTTGCTTCATGGTTATCAGACACTTCAGGACTCGCCTTCTTTACCTAACTTACTTAAAATGTAGCAGGGGATGGAAGGAGAAGGCAGTGTTTGACCAAACTGATGACCTTTCATAAAAAATATTTGACAAGCATTATCAAAAAGTGCTAGGATATGAAGATTTGCTGAGTCAGACAATGTAACAAAAATCATGAAACTTGAAAAGTTAACTTTGTCACTGTTTTTGCTGACTTTATCAGTTAAAAAAAAAAGAACAAAGGTCTGTGCAAGGTGCAGATTCTCGTAGACTACTTTGCTGACAATTTTAGTTGACCTGGTTTCACTCAGAATTTTGATAGAGAGAAAGAGTTGTGTCGAAACCTAGACTACACCAAACTGTGTTTCTCATTTACCTACTTCTCTATTAGTCATTTTTCCACGCATTTGTTTCTCCAGCCCAGTCCGGCCTTCAGCCATCAGATGACATCATCATCACCCATCCAGACTTCAGCATGATGGTGCTGGCCAACAGACCTGGCTTCCCTTTCCTGGGCAACGACTTCTTCAGCGCTTTAGGTAAGTCAAGCGTTTGGATCATTTTCGTCTCGCCTGCTTCTAAACTTCTACAGAGAATTTGAAAGTTCAATAATTATGTTAATTAATGCAAATTTATTAAAAATCACTAAAAATACTACCATTCCTTTATTTGTAGACAGATTTAAGTTGTGTTTGTTTTATCTGATAGGACTTGGTAAGGGCTTCTGTACTTGTACATATAATTTAGAAATGAATTAATTATGCTAAATTATGCAAATTTATTCAAAATCACAAAAAAATGCTTATTTTCTTCTTGGTGAATATTGATTTTGTTTGTTTGATCTGATACAGGGTTCCCAGACCATCAGGGAAATCGGGGAAAATTATTTTACTTTTTTCCAGTCAGGGAAAAGTCAGGGAATTTGATAAAAATGCCTTAAATCAGGGAAAAGTCAAGGAATTTTGATTGGCCAAAAAATCAAATGTAGTCAGAAGTGTGTTATGCTGCAAATAGTTCACTCCAACAACATAGAAAATATGTAAAACTGGAAATGAGTTGAAATAATTATCATGGAATTTTGAGACTTATCAGGGAAAAAATCCAGGAAAAAATCAGGGAATTTTGTTTTCTTGAAATGCTGGGAACCCTGTGATAGGGCTTGGTGGGGTTTTTCAAATTTCCACGCACAATCTTGAAATTCATTGATTATGCTAATTTATTCAAAATCAATGAAAATGACCCCAAAACCTGAAAACCTGAAATGGCATAATATTGAAATGGGTTTTTCAAAGATTGCAAGATGCAGGGGAGACATATACTGGGTGGTCCAGAAAGAATGCTACAAGTATGATCACTAATTTCTTCATCATTATCGGCAAAATGTCATCAATTTTTATTTCGTTTTATTGGAACATTCTTTTTCCAATAAAATGATGCCAAGATCATTGATTTTGAGTAAGGCGTTTTGATTCTAGGGCCATTTTTCGGAGGCAATGCAATATCCCACATTTGCTAATTTTTCAACAGCGGCGGTCATCGGAACGCCGAGATATTCTACCGTCTCAGCTTGCCATACCGGACAAACCGCGATGACAATGGAGACATAGCTCGCATCGTCTTCCTTATGAAAGCGAGGGCATTCCAGCCCTTTGTCATCGCGGTTTGTCCGGTATGGCAAGCTGAGATGCCAGAATATCTCGACGTTCCGATGACCGCCGCTGTTGAAAAATTGGCTAATTTGGGAAATTGCATTGCCTCCGAAAAATGGCCCTAGAATCAAAACGCCTTACTCAAAATCAATTATCCTGGTATCATGTTATTGGAAAAAGAATGCTCTAACCAACGAAATAAAAATTAATGACATTTTGCCGATAATGATGAAGAAATTAGCGATCATACTCGTAGCATTCTTTCTGGGCCACCCTGTATAATGCATATAATGCTTGTGTAACTTTCTTGTTAGAGTTGAACTCTTGCTGCATAAACCTGTGAACTGTGTTGTGCTGATTAAATCTAATAGTATTCAAATTCCACTGCCTGGAATCTTGCAAAAGTACTGCCATTAAACCCTTTTTGCTGAGATGAGTTAATTTCCAAACAATGTGTTTTCAAGATGGTATATTTGCCTGCTCATTGACATCAATATTCTTCAAATTTGGTTAAAATTTACAATTTGATGAACATAAATGGTACCCTGGTGTACCAAACAGAAATCTGCCATTTTGTTGAATTTTTTATTTTTTTTCATTGCTGTACCCTGGGTTACCAAATCATCTAAAAGTTGGTTTTTAGTGTGCTTTTCTCTGCTGAAAAGCTCTTTTTTGGGCCAAATGTTTCGGTAAAGTGGTATTATTCAACACAAAAGGCCTTAAAAATAACACTTTCAACGCCATTTTCATCTGATTTTTGGTCTGTTCATGTCTGTATGTTGTGCACCAGTGCAACACCTGCACCTTTACTATTCAACTATACTTCTAATGGACACGAGGGCACTACATAACATGATACAACGGGTTACAACGGTACACCAGGCAATGCATGGTGCATCATTTGCACACCAACACAGAGTTGGTCAAATATTTGATCTAATATGCTCATGATCGTTTGATGGAATAGAGGTGAACAACAAACCTGCTCAGCAGTACAGAGTTATCGTACAAGTTTGGAGAGATTAAACATTGTGGTGTGAAGAATCCAAACGGCTAAGAAAAAAAATATCTAAGAAGCATATTTCTACCAAAGTCATAGCTGAGCAGGACATCACAGTTTTTGTGCCTCCTCACCCATAATTACAAAGGCATTGTTTGCTTATTCAGTTATAGAGAATAGAAGTGATGACATGAAACTATTACGGAAATATGTGAAAATAATAGCCAAACAATAACTCAGTGCAACTGCAGCTCTCCTATTGGTAGAACCAACCAGCTGTGACGCACTGCACCTGGTTCCGCCATTGTCCACACATATTTCTGAACCAGAGTGATGTCTAGGGCCGTCGTCGAATAGAAATTTCTCTTTCGACATGTCACCTCAAATATTTAGCCAACAGACACAGCTGTCGACAAAACAATTGTCAGATAAATTGGGACATTGAATTCATAAGACAGTCTTATACCACTGTACCTATAGATGTTTAAATACACCTGTATTGTGGCTACAGACTACAGGGGATAATTAGCCTGCCAGGGGGCCCCAATGATGAGTGACATCGCTATTGAAAGCAGCATGTGGAATTTTGAACTTTGGACTTTCAATTAACTGGCTCACTACATGCATGGATCCTATTACCATGCTGCATGCCAGGGTTTGACCACAACGTCAATTTCCGCGGAACCAAGATTTTTATGGTGTAGATTACACTCGGAACAATGCTTCTCAGTTTCTATAACCTACTGCAAGCGTGAGAAAGAAAAAAAATGCTTGCTTTGAGAAGTGATTGCCTGTGGAGATGACATTGTTAGGTCCTGATTTATTACTTTGATACCATGTGTGTTGGTGTCGAAAAGATAAAATCTCTGTCGACATATCGTCTTTCAGTCAAAATACTGTAATCTCGACAAGCTTTTCAACAGAAGGTATGTTGATGACGCCACTGGTGGTGTTACACTTCGGTACTCGAGTTCATTCTTCCGTTCTAAAACACAAATTGATATTTTTGTACTGTGTTGAAGCAGGAAAGGAATTCTCCTCGTATTCGTTGACTCAAATAAGTTTGTCTCACTTAATCAGGTGATATCTTCAGTTGTCACGCCATCGACAACCCCGACATCGAATCGGAGCTGGCCATGCTGCAACGATACGGCCCCGACGTACCCAAGCCCCTTCTCCGTAAGCTAGTCCTGGCCTTCAGCGAGCTAAGGGACCTAGCAGACCAGGGCCTTATAGCCTACCCCTACTCCACCAGGGAAGTGGTCAACATGGTCAGACATTTACAGGTAAGGGAGGGGGAGGGGGTCAGTGTGAGGTTAGGGGGTGAGGGCGAGGGGGAAGGGGGTTCTAACCTGTCCTATGGACGCTGGCCCTGGACTTATGTGAACTTCATGACTGGGCAGACTAAGGCCTGATAGCCATACCTGATTACCATACCTACTCAACAAGATGTCAACATAGTCAGAGATTTACATGTTAGGGTCGGGCGTGGAGGGGGGGGGTCATTGTGGCAAGGCAGGGGGTGGGGGATGGGGGGTGGGTGGTTAGCCTTTCATACACAAGCTAGTCCTGGCCTTAGTAAACTTTCGGAACAGGTGGACTAGGCCTGATAGCCTACCCCATTCCACTAGGGAAGTGGTCAACATGGTCAGACATATACAGGTAAGCAGGAGAGAGGTAATAAGGGGTGGGGAGGGGGTAAAGAGGGGGCTAAGCTTTTTCTACACAAGCAGACTAGTCCTGGCCTTAATGAATTTTTTGATCTGACAGACCAGGGCTCAATAGCCTTTTCTTACTCCACCAAGGTATTGATCAACATAGTCAGGGGGTGGGGTTTCAGTTTGACAGGGGTTGGGGTGGGAAGGGGGTTCTTCTACCCTGCTGTATGTAAGCTGGCCCTGTACTTAGTGAACTTCATGGCTTTGATAGTCATCTGTATTAAAGATGGTTAGGATTTGCAAAGTCCATTACTTCCCTTATTTAATCAGATACCAACGGTTAGTTTAGTTGTACTTAAAAATGCTGTCGTTGAAAGTCTGAGAATCATACGTCATGAAATTTGTTGTTTTATGAGAAAAACGTAATAACGAATGTTACCAGAATGTTGTTCTATTCTGTTGGGAAGTTTCAATTTGATCAAATGCTGAATTGCGGTTACTGTGCACCGTAGCAAGACGAGGCTGAGCGCTCTGATTGGGGTCAATCGGCCTATCCCCTCGCCACGACCTTTTGGCTAACGGCTGATCGGACCATTTGGAATGCGCACTGTGCACGTTTGACATCGCGGAATTTTTTAAAAATTTGTCCTGAGCAAATGGAAAAAGGCATGAAGTATTTAACCGTCCAGATTTTAACCAAAACTCAATATTTACCCCAAGGTCTCTATGAGAGGTGTTTATTTATATTAATCTTCACATTGGATATGATTTCAGCTAATTTCATTCATATAGATGTTTTTTGACGTGCAAATGAATAACCCAATCTTTAATATTAAAGAAGTTGTCAGCATGGTCAGAGATTTACAGGTAAGGTGTGCATGTGTGTGTGTTTGGGGGGGGGGGGATTCATTGTGACAAGGCAGGAGTGGCCTAGCCTTTACTGCACATGCTTGTCCTGGTCTTCAGTGAACTTATTGATCTGGCAGACCAGGGCCTGATAGCCTACCCCTATTCCACTAGGGAAGACATTTACAAGTAAAGGGAGGGGGTTCAGTATTAGCGAGGGATGGGGTGGGGAAGGGGGTTCTAGCCTGTCCTACATAAGCTGAGCCTTGACTTAGCAAACTTTGCATCTGATAGTCCAGGGTCTGATATTCTATGCCTACTCCAACTTGGAGAGTAGTCAATAACATGGCAAGACAATCACAAGGAATGAGGGGGTCCAGTGTGACATTATGAGGATGGGCTTGGTGGGGGGGGGGGGGAGGGGGGAGGGGGGGAGGGGGGGTGCAGTTTACATTTTAACCATCCTGTCTTCCTCAACAAGAATGTGTAGTGTGACCCATGTGTAATGCTATATAAAAGAAATAAGTTTGGAGAAATATTACTTGTGACAGTGATTTTGTGTTTTGACAAGAAAATTAGGTACATTACAATGGGGAAAAAAATCAGTAATTCAATGTAAACCTTTCCAGGAAAAACTAGAAATAAGAGATTGCTCCGTTTTGGGGAGGGGCATAGGGCTTATAAATTGAAGAGGACTTTAGACTTGCATTGCAATATTTCAGATGATGTCAAATTATGATGTCCCTACACAATGTACAATATGTGGAATTTCTCACCGCACCCAAATGTCTTTGCCAATTTTGTTAGTAATTCCCACCACTTTTTTCTTCATATGAATACATTTGACTTTAATAAAATTCCATATTATTTTTTTGTTCATTCATGTTCAGATCTTGTTTGCCTCTATTGTTACAGAGATATCCAGACGAGGGTTTGGCGACGGTCGTCAAGAACGTCTTCGACTTTGATGCGTACAACAACGAGATGAGAGAACAGGTGGTGGAGACGTTACATAAACACGGCATCCCGATCGGTGCCAGCGCCGCCAACGTACAACTTGCCAAAGAGTAAGCATTCCAGTAGAAATATCGTCAAACTTGTGTATAGTGGACACTCAGGGGAAATTTGACTGCTAGAAACTGGTTGGCAGCCATTTTGATGTAGGTCCGGTAATCTATGTTTATTATATTCTCATGTTTGAAATTTGATTCAAATTTTCTGTAATGATAGCAAACATGCCCTTAAATATAAAAGAGACATACAGATGTCGATCCAGGCTGATTAGCAGTTTTGTATCCAACACCACAGGGTCCGAGACTGAGACTGCCCCAAACACAACCTTTCCATAGGGTTTGTACTGGTGACTTAGACCAATACCGAAGCCACCAAACATTGGCCTCGAGGTGGGCATGGGATACATTACTTCGTATGAATGGTGTGTACACAATCAGCGTGTTTCTATTGAGCATACCATATTTATCTGGTTAAAATTTAACCGGCTACTAGCAGTGAGTGATGCGTTTCTAATGGATTGCATTTTCTGCAAAGTTCGATCGATCGTACGATTACCGGCTAAAAGTCCGTTGACCTGGCTTGCCACAAGGTATTGTGGGACGACCAAGGTCAAATTTATACTCAATCATACACACGCGCGCTGCAGCCAGGAGTCATTTATTCTGATCACCTGGTTTTGTTGATTTCCGGTTTCTCACCGGCAAATACCGCAACGGGCTGTTTCTGTTGTTGTCTTACGGTATCTTACGTTATCGCTCGCCACTATTATCCTGCAAGAAGAAGGATAATTAGTGGCTAAACTTTAGCCGTTAAAAAGACGGCTAATGGCGGAGAATGTCTGTTTCTATTGGGCTCTTCTACTCCATTAGCCGGTTCATTCCGGAAAACTAGCTTCAATAGAAACACGCTGATAATAGAGACATGGTGATATCAATCCAGGAAGATTAGATTTTACAATGCAATGAGTCCAATATTGGAATAGGGAACCAGGGGTGTGTTTCATAAAGCTGTTCGTAAGTTACAAACAACTTTACGCACAACTGGTGATACTTTCTTGGGTGCTACTCAGTTTCTCATGCATTTACATATAGCACAAGAAGGTATCACCAGTTGTGCGTAAAGTCGTTCGTAACTTACGAACAGCTTTATGAAACACCCCCCAGGTCATCAAACAATACATGTACAAGCAATTAGTTCAAAAATCAATTAATGTAGATATTACTCAATCTAACCAATTTTTGGTACATTCAAAAATGCATTGCTTTCTTCTACTCATCGTGGCATTGCAAAGCAAAAAAAAATAAAAAGGATTTGCACATTAAGCATGGGATACAAAAAGTGGTGGCTAGTGGCTGCTGTATGACAACTTTAAGACAGGATTACCTATGGAAATTTGTATGTTCTGGTTCTGGTAGAGTCCAGTTCTGTATTCAAACAGCTGTAACTTTTTAGATATGTCTGGTAGGAAAAAATCTGTACTATACAAAAATGGTATGGAAGTATACCTTATCAAACTATGTTACTTTTATTACATTATTTGAAAGATTTTTGAATTTACAATGGATCATGTGGAGTTCTTGATTTTGGATCAATAAGTTAATGACAGTATTTCACAAGAAAAAAAATCGGATAAAAAATTCAAATATTTGACAAAATATATCAAATATAAAGCCAGCCGTTTTAGGAGTAACTGAACTACAAGTACATAACTATCATACATTTACACTGTTAACACTGTGTTGAAGTGGACATATTTTGTGATATAAAATTACACCAGCAGCATGTTGGGAGATAATATCTCCCAGTATGCAAAATTTATAACATGAAAATGTCTAATTCTGTAGTGGTATTATCTCAGGAATGTGTTAACAGGCTAAGGTATTTAAACTGTATTGTATAAACTGTATTGTATTCAGGGAAATTTTAAAGTAATAGTTTTAAAGAAAATCTTATACCATCCCAGAAAAATCAAAACTATTAAAAGTTACAGGATTGTGTATTCTGGGTTTACGTACGTGCTATAATACTGTCTAAAAAATGCTGCTTTATATTTGATCGTATTTGATCATATAAGAAATACACTTCATATGGTTTTTCATGTGATTTTTCATCTGATTTTCAGAATGGGGCTATACAGCATGTCCCCCCAAAAATGTCCCTCTGATAGACTGCTAAATTTATTCCAAAATTGTGTATCATTCTGAATTTAGTGTTCAGATTTAGAAAACCCATTTTATTCTTTAACTGCTGTGAAAATTTAATTGGTCTCACTTCATTGGTTTTGAATGCACAGTTTGTTATATAACAATAGTGCATTTCAGCCCGTTCCAAGTTTGCAGTGCTACATGTACATCAGTGCATCAGCCTGAATGGAAATCAGGTGGAAGGATGTACAGGAGAACAGTAAAGGTTTACAAGCTGGACATTGAAGGACAAACTTTAAATGGAACACACCCTGTGAAAGCAAACACGACCAGTGGAACTGAAATTTGATTAGTTTTCATTTTAAAAAGTGAATGAACTTGACTTGACTTACTTAATAACAGAAACAAGAACACAGTAATTGATGTAAAAGTGAACATGGAATAATGCATGGTATGTGTGCAGTGTGCATTTCTTTTATAGGAAACTTGGAATGGGCTGGAAAGCATTGCTGTTGCATAGGATCCTGTGTAATCAAAACCAATGAAGCGAGACCCTTGAAATTTTCACAGGAACTACAAAATTAAATCGGCTTTCTAAATGGAGTATAAAGCCTGATTTTAGTCATTATGTGTCGATGAGAGGGACATTTTTTTTCTGGGACATGCTGTACTGGTGAACTTGGTGATATGAATTATAAAAAAAAAATGTATTGATCAGTTTGCCTTTGTTTAGAGCATGAACTATCTAAATTGATTTATTTTTAACATAACTGTCATGTCTTCTTTGAATGTGTGAAATGAATTTTTACCTCAGTACAGGGTTGTTGCTTGGACAATTTTAGTGGTGCACCTACCTGGCCTCGCAATATGTGTAGATATTGAAGTCATATTTTGTGTGATAGGGTGGTTCTGTAGTAGAAATTTCAGCATTTTTACAACACTTTTGATTCTGCTATCCAAAGAATTAAAGAGTGAAGATTGTGTTATATGGTCACGCCATAGTATTAGCAGAGGGTAATAATGATCATTGAACATTGGGAGTACTTTATGACTTTTCAGCAATTGAAAATGAAAAAAAAAAAAAAAATTGTATTGTGTAGAACCTCTCTGTGTCCCACAAGACACAATATATTTGTCTTTGTTGCTGTTAAAAATGAAAATTCACTCCATCTGACCACTTGTGAATTTTATTTTCGCACAGTAGGCCCCTACAGTAAAATGACCATAAAAGACATTTTCAAGTTTCTAAAGTATAGATAAGAGATCATAAAATTTTGTAAAAATGTCAAAATTATCAGTGTGGAATCAATAATGGAGGTAACAGAGTGGTTATAACCAGAATGCACATATGGTTGTTCACATGCTAGACTTTGATTTGTTGGTGTTATTGAATGCTTACTAAAAATGACATGATGCAAGGGTTATAAATAAAGTGAAACACCATTTTTTCTTGTGACTTTGAATGTAGGCAAATGTGTTATTAGTGATTTCAAAATTTGTGCCAGGTAAAAGTGCAAAATCTTGTCCTGTCCAGCACCACTCGTTTCTTTTTGTAACTACAAGCCTGCTTGAATATCATGATGAAGCAAGAAGTGTGTAATTTAAAATTATAAATATTAACATAAACTGCTTGTTCAAATGTATATTTATATAAAATTCTTATATTTTGAAGCAATAAAGAGAAATGTGAATATCTTAATAAAATGAAATTGTTTCACTCAAAAATATATACAGATGTATTGTTGTGTCATTTTTGTTTTTCACTGTCTTACAGTTTAATAGACTTGAATCCATTTTGGAAGAGAATCAAGTCATTCACAAAGAAACACATTAATACAAACTTGAACAACACAAGCAGATGCACTTTGATGGCTGAAATGAAAAGAATGATATTTTTGTAATATACTGTAGTTATTATTTGTATTTGGTGAACAACTAGAAACAAGCAGTTTATGTTGAAGTGTAATATACATGTGTATAGCCCAACAAAAATACCTAAACATATTGAATTATGCTTACATAAAGTCTGGCATAAAAAGAAAGTAAACATTTGATAATTTGCATTAAAGCAACGTACCAAAACATATGTCTGTTCTTAATACATATACAGATTTGTTTCAAATGATTTCAACAGACATCGTAGTAAATAGTTTAGATGCTTCTAAGTGAAAGCATAAAATCTACAAATCATTATTATTTGGTATACATCAAATTGCACTGATTTTAATGTCTTGGAAATTTTTGGAAATGATCCATTTATATATACTGATTACTTCTGATCTACAGAGTTTATGTTACAATCTTGTAAATTATTGAGGATAAAGTATGGAAAACCACTAAAGATGTCAAGATATATATTGTGAGTCAAATGTCTTTGGAACATATTCGACTGTAAAATTTCACTCTAGGCTCCTTACAATCGTACAAGTAGTTAATTGTGATATTTATTTAAATATGTCTGTAACTTGTTTTTACCTGGATGCAACTAGTTACCAGCCAGTACATGAGGCTGAATTGTTGAAAATTAACCACAATACAATCAAGAACATCAATAACAACAACACAAAACCACCATCAACTCTGTCAACACCAAAAATGCCAACAACGCCACTCGGCAATATAAAATACAACAGCAAGAACACCCAACACAACACTTGCAAAAACACCACTAACAACACCATCAACATCAACAAAACTTACATAGACCAAAATTAAACCCGTACTTTGAAATTTATAAAAAACATGACCAATATTAAAGTGATTTGATGGTTATGTAAAAATTGATAATAACATATGAACCGACATGTACATGTATATATGTACTATCAACATACCGTCTTCTGGAAAAATAAAATGATTTGAGTTTTAAAAAGGGAAAGTCTGTATTTTGCAAAGCTTTCCTTGCTTTTTCCAAATATCATGTCTTCATGTCTCAATGGGTATAGAAAAAAAAAAACCTTCATAGCGTAAACCTCCACCGCAGTACTTTTGTCCCCAGAACAATTCATATGCTGATATATATACATGTATATCTTCATATTTTGCTAGTGACAGCATAATTTACATGTAAATTTAAAGCTTTGCGTTCTAGGTTTTTAAGCCTCCGCAACGAAGTTGCCGGAGGCATCATGTTTTCGGGTTGTCCGTCCGTCCATCCGTTACCGGTTCTCGTTACTGTGATAACTTAAGAACTGCTGATCAGATTTTGATGTAACTAGGACCAAGTATGTACTATGAGGCACCAATGAACTGATTAGATTTTGGAGCTCAAAGGTCAAAGGTCTAAGGTTACCGGGCCTAAAATATGTCTGATTTGGGCTAGTTACCGCGATAACTTGAGAATGGCCAGTTGGATTTTTATGTAACTTGAGTGAAGTATGTATTATAAGGCACCAATGAACTAATTAGACTTTGGAGCGGAGAGGTCAAAGGTCACCGGGCCTATTTATGTCTGATTTGGGTTTGTTACCGTGATAACTTGAGAACGGCCAGTTGGATTTTAATGTAACGTGGGAGAAGTATCTAATATAAGGCACCAAAATACTAATTCGATTTTGGAGTTGAAAGGTCAGTGGTCAAATGTCGCAAGGCCTCATGTCCAAATTGAGCTCATTGTCACAATAATTTAAGAACTGCTTATTAGATTTTACTGTAACTTGGTCAAAGGTCACATGGCAGGGAAAAAAATACACGTGGGTGCGAGGCGATTTCGCGCCCTAAATGGCCAAAAGAGCCCCCGAAATGTTGAAAAGAGCCCCTGTAAATTACCACGGGGTTCAATACAAAAGAATATCTGGAAAGCATTAAAAACAGGAAAAGTAGCCCCCAACAAGAAAATTTTAAATTTTTTTCCCTGTCACATGGGCTTATTCATCTCATTGCCTTGCTACCATGGTAACTTGAAGCTTTTCAAATTACATCAATTGGATGGGAGTGCGGACTGCGGAGGCATACCCATATCGACTGCACGCAGTCGAACTGCTCTAGTTTAATTTTACTGTCATCTACGTCAGATATCCAAATTTGACAAGTTTTTAAATGGGGCTTTCACAATGTTAATCCAGTGCTCTGAACTTCTGTGACTCTTAATCGTAACTTGCAGGTTCCCCCTCCCACCAGCGAGTCTGACGGGTCGGTGGTTGTTTGATGAACGTGGAGCGAGCAGGAGGAAGATGGTGTGTCCGGTAGACGAAAAGAAACTGCGAGTCAAGGTAAAGTTGCGGTTTTGGAGGGATCAATTCTGTTATGTCACTGGACAGAAAAGTATATCCTTCACCAAGGCAATTTATCCACATTGCTGCTCCACACCTAGGATTGAAATAGGGACCTGGTGGAAACTGGGGTAATGATGATAATTGCAGGCATGAGGGTAGTCGTTCATTAAAACGCCCCACCCTTTTTTTTATGTACTACTTATCGATATCTGAGATTGTTGGCCAGCCTAAGTAAACAAAAGCACTGGGCACTAATCCCCTCCCAGCGAAGCGACCTTGACAGGGCGACAGATGGGTATCACAGACGGAGAGAGTGTGTAAAATTGAAGAGTGAAAATGTTGTTATATCGCCAATTCTGGGTCATTTTCCTTCATTCAAAGTTTAATTTGGGTCTTCATCTACCTTGTGAGTACTTTCTGGACATTTTAACATCTTAAAACAAATGTAATACATAGTTCCTACTTCCCATTTCTTTTCAGGCAGTGCTATGGTAAGAGTCTGTTTACACTATTACGTAAGATGATGAGGATCGCAGGTGTAATCCAATACAACCACCTCTCAAGCAATGGTGATAGTCACTGACAAAACTTTTAACGTGTCATTTGGATAAGACGTACAGATTGCATAGGATCATGCGCTAAAAGTGGTGGGGAATTTTTTAAACACAGCAATCCCGTAATGGGGCCCTGTGGGAGAGCAGTGTTTGTCACTGAAAAGGCTACTCTGGGTAAATAAGACATGTTATTCATTGTATCCCCCGAATGGAGTTCTGGGGATACTATGGATTTTGCCTCATCGCGCCGCCACGTCTACCGCAGAGATTTTCTTGTGAGCACTCTATTGGCTGCAGTTCTTTTCAAATCATCTTCAAATTTGGTATGAAAGTGTATTATGGTAAAGCAAAGACGCCTATGGTTTTTGGTGATGGCGCCATGGCATGGTCCATCTTTATATACAAAAAAGGTAAATTTTTCAGGGTCCACTTGTGCACACGATACTGGCCGCGTTTTTTGACGGATTATTTTTCAAATTTGGTATGTAAGTGTATCCTAGTCAACTCTAGACAACTATAACTTTTGGTGATGCTGCCCTCACTGTTCTGCCTTTTATAGGTCAAAGGTCACCCTGATAGGTCAAAATTTGCAAAAATGCTTATTTATGCGATAACTTTTATTTTTACTCAACATATTTTATTCAAACTTACTGTGGAGGTGTATGGGCAATCATTCTACATGTACATGTAGGCCACAACAGTTTTTAGTGACAGCGCCCTCATTGTTCCATCATGGATGCCATGTGACGTTTCTTGAATGTGCTCTACCAGCCTCATTTCTTGTTGGACTTTATTCAAACTTGCTGTTGAGGTTTATGTGTGATCACTCCACATTTAGGCCACAACAGTTTTTGATGATGGCGCCTTTATTGTTCCGACTCGGATGCCAGCCACATTTCTAGTCAGATTTTATTCAAACTTGCTATGGGGGGTTATAGGGGGTTATTATAGGTAACCGTAGTTTTCAGTGACAGCGCCCTCATTGGTCCCGACTTTTATAGGATGCCATGTCGTATTTCTAATTCATCCAAATGAGGGGTGAGGGGACGGGTTCGGGGGATACATGTGCTCGAAGGGTTTCCCCCGCCGAGTGCTTCAGTTATTCTAATGAAATTCAATATTACCCCGTGAAATGAACTATTTTAAAAGGAACTATGTAAGAAATGAAAAGGAGTCGTGGCAATACACAGGAGTGCCAGTCTTCAGACAAACGCCTAAATTCAGGCCCTGGCAATGTACCTTCAGGCCATATTTCATGCCATTTGGTGTACAAAATATGTTATTGTAAGTGATTTTCACTTCAGACCTTTTTCAGAAATTCTACCTAGCATCATTGAATAAATGATGCTAGTGGAAAGTGGAAAGACAGAAACAGTGGAAAGACAGAATTTCTCCATATTACATCTCGTTTTTGGTGTACAACTCCATTAATGTCTATTGATCTTGATGGTCCAGAAGTTCATGCAGCCACAAAGTGCAGAAATCTTGGTGTGATCTTTGATGACAAATTTACAATGGAAAGCTTTGTAAATCAAAAATGCCGTTCTGCATCATTTGCTTTACACACGATAGGGAAA
>JZLH01S0208541.1:3428-17703 GCA_001188425.1 Eucidaris tribuloides
CAACTAACAAAATAGAATTAGTGAGAGTTATAGAAATTACCATTCGTAACTTGCTAATTTTGGATTAATTGCTACTACTGAGTGGTCAAATCAAACTTTGTTTAATGTACAAAGTTTGATCTGTGGTGTGACTCATGTTTGTGTATCATACAGTATGTGCACACTGCTACAAACTACAAGTTTTTACTTACTGTCCCAATGAGCGTTACACAGTAGTTTGTCACTTTAAGCTCATGGTTGAATGTTGGACATGCTACACAGTGGTCTCCGCATAATGGGGTAACATTTAGTACCATAGTCCTGTTTAATAAATGGGTAAAAATTAGCAAAGCAATATGTTCTTTATCGAAATTCACTCTACCTAACCCATTGAAGACAATTTGATACATGTATTGCTTTAACACACATTTCCCATATACATGTACCTTGTGATGAGATCACTTGAGTCTTGATTTTAACCGGCTAAAAGGATAATGCTATTAATTGGGTAAAAAATGCCTAAACATGCCATGCAAATGCCTAGCCCATTATTCGGAGACCACTGTAATATATATTTTTGATTTGGTAATACCCCTTTAAAATCTCGACTAAACAGAATAATTACTACAAGATGATAATTCTCAACTGACCTTTCACACATGGTAAATTAAAACTAGGGTTTACAGCAGATAAATCATTCAAAATGAGTCAAGATATTTTTATCCTCTTTGACATAATAACAAATACAGTGTAAACATTATCACCCGGTACAAATAATCATTAACTGTAAAATACTCTATTTGCATTAATTTATAAAAGTATTTAAATGATTTTTTGATACAAACAACAGGTTGACTAGTGGAGAAATATAAAGATAAAGGCACTAAATTAGTAAAAATACTAATGGCTGACCAACACATCGTATCTTGCAAAATATATATAAATTACCTCAATATGATAGTCTGACAAAATCAAAATCAAAGCATTGTGCTTATACAGAAGAATTACTGGCACTACACAATACACATATACTCAATTTGAAGTTTGGTTACAAGTAGGTTTTGTTTTTAATTACATTGAGGATTTACTGCAATCAGTGACAAACGGATTTCAGTTTAATAGAATGTTACTTTTTTGTGCAGAAACATGTACATGTAGGTGGAAGTACTGGGGCATTTTCTCACCAAATTTGGGAGAATTTTTTTTTTTTTTGTTCTTTTGTATTGTATACTAAACACACCACAAAAAAAGTAACTACCCCTTTTTTCAAATACTGTAACTTAAAAAAGAACGGTGTTGAGCACAATAATTTGTGCAAGGATGTTCTGCACTAATTGACTAAATTCTGTGAGAAAATGTGGTTGATACGTCAAGTCATGCATGAGTGAGCACATATTAAAGGCAAAAAGTGCACTTTTCAAAAGTCACAAGGGTCATTTTCGGGGGGTTTTGATGCAGGATTTTGACAAATTCTGTTTCTGGTGAATGATTAATCATCTATCGTTTGATCCTCTCATATGTCCTTTGGCACTTTTTGCATATTTTACGCTTCCGTAAGCGCAATTTAAAAATTTCCACCCTTTCTTGATTTTGAAATTGTAAAATCCATTAAGTTTACTGCAAAAAATTTAAATCCAATTTTTTTCAGAAAATGTATCTTTACGTGTTGTACGAACATAAGAGGTTGTAACCATGACATGGTTGAGTGAGCACACTATAAATAAAGGAAAAAATGTCATTATTTACCATAATTTTGGCATAAGAGATGACTCATGTGACTTTTGAAAAGTGGCATTTTCACCTTTAATGCATGCTCATTCATGCATGACCCAACAGACCAATCACATTTTCACACAGACGTTAGTCAATGAGTGTAGAAACACTCTTGCCAAATTATTTTGCACAAACTTGTTTTGTTAAAAAGTTATGCTATGTTGAAAAGAGGGGTAGTTACTTTTTTTGTTGTGTTTATAAATGCTGAAATGTGGACCCCAAATTCAACCACAGAAAGAAATGGTTTTAACAACATTGTAATGACGAGCTAATAAAATAACACTTTCTGCAATTAGGTTGATAAAGCCATGTAGTCTTCATGGTACTTAAGGCTTCATTGTAAAGACGGAATGTAACAATCACTGGTGAACAAAAGATAAATTAATTTGATTGGTGTTTCGTTGTTGTATTTTTTTGGGGGGGGGGTCAACTTCAGCATATAAAAGTTTAACATTAAGTGTACACAGAAATTAACAAAAATATCAAAAAGAAAAATAGTATAGTCTTGGTCACAACTGTCTAAATGGCACACATATGATTATTTTATACATTTGTAAAACATATCACTTTAAAACCGATTTCAACACATGTAGTAAATAACACAATAGCCTTTTGTTTACATAATCTAATAAAAAAACATGACGGGTGGTATTACACATCACTTCAACATTCAAACACAGTATAAATGAAGCATTTGACACATATCACTTTAAAACTGATTTCAACACATGTAGTTAATAACACAATAGCCTTTTGTTTATATAATCTAATCAAAAAACATGTCGGGTGGTATTACACATCACTTCAACATTCAAACACAGTATAAATGAAGCATTTGACACAAAATAAATTAATCTGTTGACTACGGAAACTGAATGTGTCATGTATTAACTCTATGGGAAATACAGAATCTTGCAAGCAACGGGTTAAACCATGTGACTCTATCTGGTTATTACATAACACTTTAACAAGATTTAACAGGTTTATTAGCCAAGCTGAAAAGCCAATCTCAGCAACATACATTCCAAGCAGCCAGCACATAGTATAAAAAGATAACTAAAATACAATAAACATGAAAAACACAAGACTACACCTTGTACATGAATTTGAATCCGTCAAAGACTTGCCCAACCCCCCCAAAAAAAAAAAAAAAAATTTTTTTTTTTTTGGGGGGGGGTGGAAGCAGCAGGTTACTGCACACCACCCCGTTCCGCATCATTACAATGACCATCATTTCCAGGCATTGAAACTTACATCGTCAGAAATGCAATCACAATCGGTTCTTCCATTTAACTGAAATATCTACATGTACATATGATTGAAGTGCAAATACATGTATACATTAAAAAATATTGGTTAAAAACCATATTTACAACAGGAATTGGTAATGGTTACATTTTTTTTTTGCTAACAATGTATCATTGATCAATTTTAAACCTTGGAAGGTATATGTATATTTCACGAAAGGTAATAGCCATGAACAAAAATGAGTTGTCAGCATATGCAATGGCCTAGATTGTTTTCAGTGCAGGACATTCAGATCCCCACCATCCCCCGCCCCACCCCCCCCCCCCACTATTTTTATTAGGTTTAAAAAATGGCAACAAATCATGTAACCTTTACTCTAGATACTTTGTTTACAGATAGCCAATTCAAACTTCAAACAGATGTTGAGATAACACCTTGAATTGAAAGCCAAACCAAATTTTGAAAACTGAAATTTTTTTGAATACCTGTGGCTTATTACAGTTACAGTATAATCATCTTATACATTAAAATTCTTGTCTGTAGTTTTAATTTCAATTTATTTTAAACATAAATACACAATACATCTGTTTTCTTTCACACTTCAATTTAAAATGCCACATAAGAAATCATCAAAAATTTGGCAAATATGTGATAAAGCACAGTCTATTGTACAAAAGTTGTAGATAAATATAAGATTTTAACAATTCTTAACTTTTCTCACAATGCCGTCAAAATATCAAAAGTTGCAACACATTTTTTTAAAGCTCTTTATTTCAGACCAATAGATGTCTTCATAGTGCGAAGAAAATGTAAAATGTTTTTCCCATGTCACAAAAAAAATCTATGGTAGAAAACTAGAAATTTTGAATTTGCTAGAAAAATATGAAATGTAAACCTGCAATTTTTATGCTGTTTCTTTGCGAAGTAAATTGATTGTGCCAGCAACAGGTTGTTATACAAAATTAAAACAGAATACTGAACACCAACCAGAAACAGAAAAAGAAAACCATGATGATTTTGGGATTGGTATAAAGCTGGGCAGTGCTACATACTGAATTAAAAAAAATGAAAATTATATTCCAAAAAAGAAAGGAATCACAAGCCTGCAAAATTGAATTGGAATACTAGTTGCTTCCTTACTCTGCCGGGTCTTATTCGGTCCCCCACATGGAACTTCATCCTCTCCTTTTTTTTATCAAACATGATTAAAATGTCAGTGCGTAGCAACAATATGGCAAATGCATTATTTTGGGAGGTCAGTGCACATGATTTTCTTTAAAAATGCAACAACACAACAACAAAAACAAAATGTGCAAGTGATTGAATGTGTGACATGAGATGATACTCCACACTATAGCTTCAGACTGATAAAAATCCGTAATTTGTTCTAGTGGAGAATTCTGTCCACCCCCCCCCCCCCACCCCCCCCCACCCCCACCCCGGACTACCCATAGGAATATGTTCCCAATAATTATAGGCAGACCTGCAGGACCAATGGATCTAGGACTACTCCCCCATAGGATAACTCCTACCTGATGACACTTCCCACACAGGAGTTTAACAACCTTGGGGTAGAGGTCCCCCAGGGGAGTTGTCCCCAGGGGAGTTATAATGCAAAGACGGAAAGGTGGTGGTAGACACGTCGTACTTCTATGACAAGAAGGCATTCACTGTAATACCGATTGGTACTTTGAGAACAACAAATGAATTTTTATGATTTCACATTAATTAAATATATCCTGATTTCTATTATAAAACACTGAAAGTAATGATATATGATATGTTTGCTTTCTGGAACACAATCAAGAAGAAACATTTATAAAGTGAGACTTTCGCCTACCAAGAGCTGCAGGCTTCTTTAAACTGACATTAAATTGCCATTGCCAGAGAAGAATGTGACGAGAAGGAAGAAGAAAACATTATACTGGTGGTAGTAGTTTAAGATAGTTTTGCCATTTCCCTATAATACTAGATCATATCAGCAACCGATGAAGATCATAAAACCTTGGTGAAATTTGATCATGCAAGAGATTCACATTTTTTTGGATTGTTCTGGCTACCTCCTGCTATCACAAATGACTCAACATCGGCCTGAAAGAGTATGCGGGTCTCAGTACGCAAAATTTCTTTCTAAGTATATTTTTCAGATTGTGTCAAAACAAAATTCCATTTATCTCATATCTAGCAATAAGGGTTAGGGATTTTCTTTTTTCTTTATTTAAGTCGTATTTGCTTTTATTTAAATCATTTTTTTTTCATAATCAACCAAAACATTGCCAATGGGATTGATTTCATAGAACTTAAAACACCTTAAAAACATTTAATTTGTCAATTTTATAAACTCCCACAATGAAAAAAAAATCAAATCTTGATTTTTTTTGTGATTTTGTCACATTTTGTCACATAACAAATTTATTATGTATTTTTTTATTAAATCAATGATTATAATCACTTGATTTAATCCACCAACCCTGCTTTGAATCAGATAAATCCTTACAAATCCTTATAAATCCTTTCGAGGACTCTAAAATAATAATATACTGTACAACTCTAAAAACATAGTTTAAAGTGAATGATATGATTTACATTCACATGACAAGTACTACCCTACATATGCATTATACCCATCACTCGAGTACCTCAATACCTACATGTTCATGAGATTTCACTTGCCCCAGGCAAGCGGGCAGAGACTCCAACCCTAAATACCTCTTAAGCAGGAGATTCTCCCGCCGAGACCTCTTAGCAAACGGGAGACTCTGACTCAATGTGTGGGTAGCCAACATTACCAGCGTAAAGCACGAAATTCAGGGAAATTCCTTGCTGCCGGAGACCATTTTTGAGGTTTTAGAAGCTCTCTGGTGCTATCTTATGCTTATTTATTTATAACATTATGACAACACTAAATAAAGTCAAATACACCGATTCAGATTCATTTCTTTTCAAAAAGGTGGTTGGGTGGGAGAAAAAAATGAGAAACACAGCTACAGCGTGAAAATTAAAACTCAAGCGGGAGGGCGGGAGATTTTGTGAAAGTGGACTCAAAGTGGGAAATCTCCTGCCAAAAACGGGAGAGTTGGAGTCTCTGCAAGCGGGCAAGTGCCAGTATCGAGCCAAGTTTAACACCAAGTGTTGAATTAGACACCATAGCTTCTAGGTATATTTGCCAACACAACACCCTGAGTGTTAGATTTAACACCCAAATACTTGCAGTGCATTTATTTGTACATGACACATGTATACA
Organism: Eucidaris tribuloides; assembly: GCA_001188425.1. NCBI lineage: Eukaryota > Metazoa > Echinodermata > Echinoidea > Cidaroida > Cidaridae > Eucidaris > Eucidaris tribuloides. The sequence goes on from JZLH01S0208541.1 coordinate 9,673, forward strand.
AGTGGCTACAGTGCACTCTCGTTATAAAGAAGTCCTTGGGACCCATGATATTTGTTCTTTATAACGAAATTTCTTTATATCAGGGTTGCAAAAACAATAAAATACGTACATGTATATTCTATACACCTCGTATGAGGATCTCCAAAGGCAATCCACAACAATGCACTAGTTCACAATCAGCCCAATAGACATATTTCAACTAAAAATAATGTTCACTTCTAAATATTGCAATTCATTGATGGATTTCATTGTAGAATTCCCTCCTTTCAAAAAAATAATTAAAAATAAAATAAATCACTTTGACTTGAAGTGGAGGTCACGAAGACTTGCAATATCTGAGCTGAGAATTCCCTTGATTTTTTCATAGGCCACGTCTCTGTCGTCATTTATGACGACAAAACTTCCTGGTGAGGCTTCTTTATCAACTGCAAAAGAAAAAAAATTGTAATAATAATTACAACATTTTCATTACTGGATTCCACCTATTAAAGTTGATGAACTGTCTGCATCTCAGCTTTCCCACCCACCCCCTTCCCGCTCAGGTTGTTTACTGTACAGCATAGGCGTTCCTGGTTTTTCGGGAAAAGGGGTATAATTATCTTAAAGGCTCAGTTCAGGGAAAAAAAATCCCCCCAAAATTGTTGAAATAGAGGGTCTTTAGCATTTTCTCAAAATATTTTCAGTAAGGGGAAGTTTTGTAATCTCTGCACTCTTCTTTCATTTTGGGGGTAATTTTGCTGCATTCCCTTTCAAAAGCGTATGAAAGCGGGGTAATGTTGCCCGTCGATTCCCCTCCAAAATCATGTTTATCCATACCTTGCCAGTGGGAGCTTAACTTTCCAAACTTTTGTATTCTATGATGTTTATTTGTAAGCACTACTATGCAGCTCAGGTATCAATGTTTGACTAGATTTTAAATTGAAGCTCCACAATTTTAACTTGTGTCTTTTAATAAACAGAATATAGAGTTATAAAATTTGAGTCAAATTATTGAAAAAAAGAAAAATCCAGAAAGTTAGAAATGATACAACAAATTGTGTCATGAAAATTAGTTGATGAAGATGAGAAAGACTGGAATAATCATTAAATAAGACATTATAATAAGACGGTAAAAAGACAGCTACATTTCAGTTATACTACAAGCAAACCCATTTATTACGAACAAAGGTATAAAGAGGATGCTATTTTGTTCATGGACTGCAGAAGAAACTAATTCTTTGTGAAAAATTCATTCATTGTATGATATAAAAGTGGAAGAAATATTTAATTCAATTCACTGCATGGTCCCATATGCATACATTTTTGTATGTGAAAAGGTGTTTGGTACTGCAAAATCGGCAAATAACATTGAATATGGACATACTGAAGCTTTTCGACATCCACTCATATCAGAGTAAAATCACAAGAATGAACAGAGAACCAAATCGAAACATTGTTCCTTCGATTCCATTATATATTGTTCATTTCAGCTTTCTGTTCATTTATGCGATTTTTATCTGATGAGTACGTGACGAAAAGCTTCAGTATGTCTGTGTTCAATTCTCATGGTCTGGGTATCTTACCAAACCATATGAAATGTTCAATACACATATATCATACTGTATTTAGTTTGTTTACTGCAGAATTAAGAAAACAGGACTGCCACAAATAATGTTATAAACACAGCTAGAGTTACATGAAACAAATAACTAAAAGAAACATTGCACATAAGGGACAAAATAAACATGAACACAAAACACAAAAAGTTAGATGTGAAATATACTGAATATTTCACGAGTCTAGAAAGTTAAAATAAATAACTGCATGTATTAGGAGTAGTATCACTTTCACTATAACTATGTTACAGCAAAAAAAGTAAATAGCGTAAATAGCTTTATCTGTGTAATAGCATGCCTTGAGCTTGTTTATATCAACAGCTAAGATTTGCTTAAGCTGACTGTATGCAGAGTCTAGCTCATTGTTTGTAATGATGTGGATGCTCCCTGCCTCAAGTTGCTCCTTGTTGACTGCAGGTAGGATTAAACAAATGAAGGGAGCAGCACAATCCAAGTTGACTATTATGAAAATACTTAGTAATTCAATACACAAACATGTAACAATGCTTTCTGATAATGTTAGAGTGGTGATGGATGGGCAACCTAAATAGGTGTCTGTCAAGGTGCCTAAAAAAAAGCACTAGATAATTTTTTGTAACAACATTTCCACATTCTATTGTTCAGAAAATGCACAAGGATGCATGATACAAGTATTTAAAACCTAAATAAGTCATGTGATTAGTATCTGATAACTGATAAGCTACATTCTTGAATTAATTTGATATACATATCCAGTAGTCGTCATCAATGTCCTGATGCAAAAACATAAAAATAAAAAATTGTAGGTAAAAAAAAAACTACGGACCATCACTCAATTCAACTCAATACATCACTACAGTAATAAAATCCCATCCCTCTACTCTCAACCATTACTGAAACCATTTATACAATTTAATAGTGACACAATGAATAATGGACTTCAATGCACAAGAAAGAATATGATGTGGTTTCAGTTGAGAGAACCTATTTTTAGTATATACTGTAATTTGATTCTAAAAAGAGACAACTACATGGCCCCCATAATAAATAAATGGAAAAAAAAAAATGGTTGAAGCTCTAACACGAAGCTCTGAAGCTCTGACTAATACGATATATGTGAGCTGCTCCGACGGTAGGAGGCAAAAGTCGCAAAAATCATTTTCTGTTTTTTGCTTGATTCAAAATCTCCATATTCTTAGCTTTGAAGTGATATATAACACTTGAAATATACCCAAAAGGAAAGGGGCGAAAAACGTGACCGAAAGTTCAATTTGTAGACAGCGCGCCAAGGAAGTTAACGGAGAAATTGGCGTTTAAAGTTTCACCATGAATTCAAACTCAGTCGGGAGCGGATGCACCCTTGAATTAGTGATATAATTCACAAAAGTCCTTAGCAACCGGGGCCTCACCTGTATCAAAAAAGTTGAAAATTGGCGTGGTGACAGACTGTACTCTTGTCCAGTTGTATGCAAAATGTCAAGTTCATTTATTAATGTTTACAGTGGAAAGTTTAATAATGAATGTGACAATGTAAAACGGAACTACATGTACCGCTAATTTGCCACCATTCGGCGCAAATGTGTTGCTACAATCATAGCAATCTTTAATTTAATCAATCTTGATATAATTCATTATGGAAAAAAGTGTTTTCATTGTTTTTGATATTGATGATGTCCTAAAATTTTAAAAAGAATAACAAACACAAACACCGTATGTAAATTTAACGCTACAACGCAGTTCTTGCTGTATGTCACTGTATAGCCATTTGCTGCGGCAATTATACCTACAGCAGTTTTTATTGTCGTTTCCAGTTTTATGAGAGAACATCACTTTTAACTTTCATTTCAGTCATGTAAGAATTGCAGAGGACAAATAGTTATGCGAGATCGTTATTTGTTAAGTCTGGAAACCAATAATAATTTGTGTAAGATCGTGCGTTCTGTATTTTTTTCATAATTCAAACACACCACATTTCCTATAGCAGAAATAAAAATACTTCCATAGCAATGCATGAAATCCTTGTATGCTATACTGGTTCTTTTTTTAATTATCCATGTGTTTTGCTGGTAGAAGTACAAGACCATGTACATGTATAACTTATGTAGTATGGGTATGCAAGTTTCTCGTAGACTCTTTTATGCTTCTTACGTAACTCTCATCCCTCAACAAAAGAAGTTTGAAATGCTTTCTATAGACAGGGGATTAACACGCGTAGCACTGCCTGGCCGAGATCCGGGTCTATTGTTTTCTTTTTTAATAGTTGTTTGTGTATTATCCACTTTACCAGTTGCAAACAAACTAACTTGAAAAAGAGAACACTCGCCGTTTTCAGTTTCAGCCAGATACAATACTTTCTTTAATTATCTCAACTCTGAGATGCAAACCAATGTAAAAAGGGGGGCACGAAAATAATTCACACCTCTCTCTGAGGTAGCGTCCACTTTATACAAATCTGTGTTGTGATCGGCACTGGATGTGGAAAGAGAGATTACGCATTTTTGTTCTTAAAATTTCTCTATAGCATTGCGAAATCAAACAGAGAATTCCAAACATTCTATTTCAAAAGCATGGGACACTCAGGCGCTTGATTACAGGGGGAAAAAAAAGAGTGTGTTTAATGAATAAAAATTCTACACGAGCGTTAGGACGGAGTAGCTGTACCCCTTCCGAGTTTATTCGAATTTATTTTCATTCATGTTGTTTGATTAAAAAAGTAAAGCATTACATGTTCACGAATACAGTCACACACCAAGTATACTGTCTATGAAAAAGCTAGGATACTGGAAATACGCCGCGTGCCGATGTCATGTGACACTGTCCTTAGCAACCCGGTTTCGGACGATCGTTCGCTCGAACGACAACTTGACCCGTCGAAAAGGGTTTGGAAAATCGCTGTTTTGGGGTATTTAGAATTCGAATCCAAAGCTGAAACTCACACATTAGATAGAATAGATATCAAACTTTTCAAATCTGAAATAAAAAAAAATTCACCAAAATAGTGGTATGGGTTGGTTTTTGGCGTTTTCTGTGATTTCGTCCGTTGCGACTTTTGCCCCCTACCGTCGGAGCGGCTCACATATACTCACTGTATTCAAGTTCTCTTATTGCTGTTTGCAGTCTTTTCTGTATGGCTTCTTCTGTTTCTGTTTTTCTGCCTCGCAATCTCTCCTCCTATAATTGTTATTTCAAAGGAAACAAACAAGAAAACATATTTAGTGAAGTATTTCCTCGGAAGGAGAAACAATAATGATAATGATGATGATGATGTCAATACTAAAAAGTAAGGAGGTCGGAGAAGAAGAAAGAGGACAAGATGAAGAATAGCAACAAAACTAATAATGAGAATGATGATAATGATATACTACTACTACTTTTACTAAAATATCTCCTCCTCCTCCTCCTCCTCTTCCTTCTGCTCCTCTTCTTCCTCCTCCTCCTCCTCTTCTTCTCCTCCTCCTCCTCCTTCTCCTTCTTCTTCTTCCATTTCATTTCCCCCAAAATTCTTTTCTTCTTTTTTTTTCTTCTTCTTCTTCAATGAAAAAGTAATTGGGCTTGCCGTCTAAATGTAATTCAATGTACTTGAAGAAAAGTAACAGTGTTGGACAACATGCATTTTGTTAGAATAGCACACAAAAACAATTTTTTATGAATGAATTTTTACTTATTCAGACACACAGAGATTCCACAAAATGGTTTTATTTGTGTTTTCTCTCTTTTCTGTGAAAGTGTATGCATGTCTGCACTGGAGGAAAATCTAGTCTCTGTACTTACCAGTACATTGATACTTGGCGGTTTGACAAAAATGTATAGTGGTTTTAGATCCGTCTTCTTCACACTGATGACCCCTTGTACATCAATGTCCAAGATACAGACCTTCTTCTGATTCAAGACATCTTGTACAGCCTTTTTACTGTGAAATACAAACAAAATATGACTATTCTGTAAACCTGTGTACATGTAGGTCCAAGATACAGACCTTCTTCTGATTCAAAACATCTTGTACAGCCTTTTTACTGTGAAATACAAGTAAAATATGACTATCCAGTAAACATGTTTAGGGTGTACTTTGTACACAAAATCCACACAAATTTCCTGAACATTCTACAGTATATAGACAGTTAATTGTTATAACTTACTATTTATTTATTCATTTATTTATTCGTGCATTTATCTATAGATTCATTCATTATTTATTTATTTATTTATTCATTTATCTACCGTATTTGTTTTTCAAAATAGGTTTGGCAAATTTAAGCAAATGATACAGCACTTCTTAAAACATGAACACTGCTTTCAAGTTCCTATAGAGATCTTATTACTGAGTTACATGTAAGTTCTGTGCACCAGAAATGCCATATCACTTGGTTAAAGCATATTAATTTGTTTGATATTTGATTTAAATAATTTCAAATTTGTGTTTCACAGTCACGTGCATACCATGCCATATTACCAAATATATAATCTCAATAGCTTCATGCATTGTACATGATACATGTATAGCGTTTTCAATTCATACCATACATTACATGTATTGTATGGTCACACTCTAAATTTTAATCAAATTACCAATAAATAACCACACATGTAGTATGAGTTAACAAATTAAATTAACAATTAACATCTCGCATGAGTTACCAGTTTGAATTCCCATATCTCAGATAGTGATTCTCTAAAATGCACTCGTACTGAATGCAATGATACATAGTATCTATACAAATTTGGGAGTCAACAGACATACTTTATTACTAGTTACTTTACAAGGGTTCACATCTATACACAATTTTATTAAAATATTACAAGGACGTCCACACTAAGCCTCTTACGAATTAACTCCTGACAGCAGAGTGGTTGCTAAGCAACAACATCATCGTTGTAAACAAATACACAAACAGCTTTGGCTGAATGCACATTTCTGACAAGTTTTTAGTTCTATCAACCCAATAAGTAAGGACTATCAGATTCAGACACGTCTCATACTGTACACACTCAGTGTATCGTACTCTCAACAAGTTTAAGCATACAATTTCCTCATTGATGCATGGTATCTAATTACAGTTTCCACGGCAACAGAGAGGTAGGAAGCTGTTAAACTTCATGCTTCGAGACAATACTTGATAAGTTTGGTTTCATATCTATATATAGTGGATGGCGAAATGTGAGTAATGAATTGGGTCAAAACTGTTCTCCATAGCAACATAGTCATTAAGTACATCCCAGGGGTAGGGCAGGGGATAGGAAATCAAATAAAAAATTTGTCTTAGAAATAGTTTGGTCTATTGTGATGGATTATTTGGGCATACTGCTACAGTACGTCAGCTGCTATGTCTTAGTAAATTTGTAAGATTCAGCCAAGGGAAAGAGTCGATAAACCTATAATTTATTCATTTATTTATTTATTTAAATTATACATTTATTGATCTTATTTGTTTATATAATTGTTTTCATTGATTCAATGATTTATTCATTCATTTACTCATTAACTTATTTACTTATTTATTTTCATTTATTTACATTTATTAATTCATTTATTCACTATTAAATTTACTTATTTATTTATACTTTCCATTAATTTATTCATATTTATTCATTCATTCCTTTTTTTCCAGGTTTTCTTTGTACTTAGTGGGGTTGTATTATTATTTTTTTTATACTTTTTTGTGGGGGGGGGGGCTGGTTGTTACTTGTTGGTTTTACTGGGGAGTGCACATCTTTACTTAGTATCTGACATTTTAGGACACAAAACAGCTCATGGCCTTGCAAAGGTGCTACATGAATATCAGAATAATTTAATTTTACTTCTATGAAGTGCACTTTTATTTGATTATAATCCATAATAAATGTCGATAAGGATGCATTTGCCAGTTATGAAGAAACGGCATGTTTGATGCCAGCCATCACAATGAGAACACAGTGTTGCAATGTCACAGTACCTACTCAATATTTTCAGTGAAATCTATTGTCTAAATGTTAATCTGTTGGTAATATAAAGTGAGCCTAGTTTAGTATTTAACTATATATATATTTATATCTTTACATGTATCTCTATATGTTGTATGTGACTGGACATACATGTAGCAAAACCAGACACTTGGTGGAAAATATAAAAATTCAGATAAATGCAGTACTGAAAGGAAGACTTTACAAGCTAACTTAATATATATATATATATGTGTGTGTGTGTGTGTGTGTGTGTGCGTGCGTGTGTGTGTGTGAGAGTTTGTGATCGCCTCCAACCGTGGACATTTTGGATTAATTTTACCGTACAACCGCGGACGTACCGTTCCAGGGGGGACGGTCCATGTTTTTTAGATCTTGTTGTAATTGAGGTGCTTATGCGGCATTACATACAAGGTCTGGGGGTATATAGAGAACGTCCGCATTTGGAGGTTGTGTACCGTAATGTATACGTCCGCAGTTGTCAGAAGTTTCGTCCTCATTTGATAGGTAAAAATTGCTG
>JZLH01S0208550.1:17626-32729 GCA_001188425.1 Eucidaris tribuloides
CAAATTGTGTTTCAGCCAAAAAATCCATAAAATGTTATTAATTATTACTTTACTGGTTGAATATGGATAATTTTATCTGTTTAATGATCAAAAAGTGTCCCCGACAAACGTTCATGCTGAAAAAACAATAAAAAACAAAAGGTAAAAACAAGAATACATAGGAAATCACAAAACATATAGATGCATAGCAAATAATGGCTGCATCGCAATTTTTTGTGTAGGTAATTGTTAGAAATGCTCATAGATATTTTCACGCAAAACTTAGGATCTACAAGCATTTAATGAGGTAGTAGGCAAAATATATTTATTCATAACTGCAGTAATAATTATTAAAAAATGAAAAGTATTTTGTTTTAGTAAATCTAATGATACAGTCTGTCGATTAAATCCCTTTTAATGCGCATAGCAAATTTCGGCGGTGCGATCGCGCTGATCTGCGCCGAGATCTGAAGGGCCACCCACCCTGGGATGACAAACCGAACTCTATAGCCGATCTTAGAATAATCCCATTGCAAGCTAGCATACTGATTTGCTGTCACAGGAATACTAGATGAATAGTATTTTTAAAATGAATCACTTTGACTATAGAAAATTTCATGAGTACATAGCCTTTGCTAATTACTTTGATCTAGAATAATTTTGACCCCAGTGAGGACTATTCCCAGTCATCCGTCATTACTCAGCTGAATGTCCGTCCCGCGTTCTGCAAAGCGGTCCGTCGGACAAAACGTCAATTTGGGGCTTTAACTGTTATTGTTTCGAGACGCTGAAATATCTGAAGACTCATGAGAATCACTATCGGCCACTATGTATCCTATTCGCTAATTCTTACCCACTCCAGTAAGTGGGAACAGTGTAACAATATAATTACCCCACAAGCCAAGAGCTTGCTGTATTAGTAAACGATATCAAACTACGTCCACACAGGTCTTTTTGACCTCGCTGTGTCTTTTGGTTCTTGTCCGGTTCAGTGCACATCACTTGTTGCCTGTGACTCGCCGACTTGAGCTTTTTGAGGTCTCCCAAATTGGCCACGCGGGCCAGAAAGGCTATTTTGACCTTTGTGGCTTAGCTAAGTGCATTCGTAAATTCTCGGAGAGGGGAGCTGATAGGAACTTGTAAAGTCTTCAGAGCAAGTGTTTCTCTGATTTTTTTTGAATTGGGATGAGGTCTTTCCTGCCAGACACTAATGGTAGAAAAATTCATTTACTGTGCCATTCACTACTCTGCAGCCAGACTAGTGTTTACGCTTTAATTAGAGACAATGTCAATTTTTCCTTGTTGAGGTTGACAGTGAAAGCAGTACAAACATATGTGTAATTGTAAAAAAAGCAATGTCTACACATTATTTTCTTCATCTGTACTGATCACAAATGTGTACTTAATGGGACAGATGTTATTTGTAGGCAATATATCCTTGGCGTGGGCAGTGCTGATGGGAGGGACGTGTCTGCCTCTCATTTTTTGGGGTTTGGGGGGGAATCGTCCCTACCAATATTATTTTTTTTCTGTTTTGTTACCATTTTTGATAGTTTTTGTTATCTGTGCACCAATTCAGAGATGAATATGATTGAAATAGTTTTTATCAATAGGAGGGAGGGGGATTTCAAAGTCACACTTTCTACTTTCAACAAAATATGTATGCTCCGGGCATTTTTACTCAGTGGGAGGGTAGTTTTATTTCGCCATCTGTGTTCCCCCCCCCCATCCCCCCACACCATCACATGAAATCTCCATGATTACTAATCCTTAGCATATAAGCTTGACAGAAAAAATTGATCATCCCAGGGATTCTGTGGAAGTCTGTCATTACCAAATGATCCACTGGGATTCTGTTCTGGAAAACCTGTCATCCCCAGATTATTAAGATCTTTATACCAGAGACAAAGTTTCATTGAGATGATGACATCGTAGCAAAGAATTATTAATCAATTTATTATCTTGTATATTTGTTAGGCTTGGAGGTTTCATTGAACAATGTCACAAGTCCTAAAGTTCCCCATTTTTCAAGAGACTCACATATACCTTTTTAAAAATGTGGGAAATGTTGCAAAAAACTTGGGTTATAGTGAGTAATTGGCAGGTAAAATCAGTGTCTGAGTGACTCAATTTCATAAGCATTTCTGTTCTCATGTCCTGTGTTTTGTGCAAGGAAAAGAATTACCGGTACAGATACCATTGGTATGACTTGGTGAATGTGCAATTGACTCCATGTATCAGGCATTTTTGGTGATCCGCGTAACCGCGGATCACCATAGATTTCGTCAGAATTTTTTTCTTTTTCTTTATTTATTTATTCAGTTCTTCTTTTGTCATTTTTGTGCATCAGATATCTCAGCAAACAACATCGTCAATCATCTTGTAACTTGCATAGTTATGTCCCATGTCAATACCTACAAGATGTCCTCTGACAATGTCCTGAGTTCATCAATGACGTCATAAGCCAAAGTTAGTCCTAGCCTACATTATGCAATATCTCAAGCGGCAGTCGAATAAAACACGAAATTTGGCGAACTTTAGTTTACGTCAAGGGTCAACTTTGGACCTGATCACGTAGCGGCGCGTCATGATGGGCTAGCACGGGCGCGTCAAAATTTTAAAATTTTTAAAATGCTCCAAATGACTTCTTATTACAGTAGCATACGTTTCAGGTCATTTGAACATTTGGTGCGGGGCGTACGCGCCGCGTTTTTTTCCGCGCGCCCTTTCCTGACCGAATATCGTGCTTTTTTCGATGAATTTAGATTTGTGACTGACATTCTTCGCATCAATTAGAACTTTTCCTGACACTAGGACCCAAATATCGTTACAAGTCCAAAAAAATATAATGCGCGCGCATTGCGCGCGTAGTGAATAATGGGCATTTTTAAATCACTCATATACTCTCCAAATTAACGTGACCCCTACTTTTATTTTTATTCTGATATAGTATGATGCGTAGTAGCATTTTCAGGATCCTTTCCATGAACAAATTGTTCTTTGACGTCATCTTATGACGGCACAAAGAAAAATCGTATTTCGGACATTATTCATGACTGAAGTCGAGTAATCAACCAAATTTGTACACATGTACTTCAGGTCAAAGTCATCATGCGTGTTATCATATGCGTGCGGGCGTCACGACGAAGCGTACGCGTACATTTAAGTATTAAGTCTTAAATCAGTATTTTTCTCTAGAATAAACCATGACCCTACCTGGTATTGCTCATTCTGATAGCTTTGATCCGTAGATAAGAGTCATTACTACTTTGATGAAGTATACTTGTGACGTTATCTTGTGACGTCACAAATAAAAAATCGTATTTTGCGCAATATATCATGAATGGGTGGATTAAGATAAAAAAACTTGGTACACATAATGCAGTGTCCAAAGTCATCACTGGTGCTAATCACAACCGTCCCGCGCGTCGCCCGAACGCGTACGCGCATGTCGAATTTTCAACTAATCTTTAATAGACACATTTCAGGTGATAAGGGGACATATTTTATCATGCAATGATAATTCATATACATTGTCATATTTTCTTTAATTAGGTTCGGAGCGGTTAGCGGAATTCACCAATTCGTTCTTAGTGACGAATTTAAAATCTAGTTTTAATTGGTGTCGCATTGTGCAACGTAAGAAATGTGCTGTCATTTTCCAACAGCTGTAATCTTTCTGGCCAGGATTCATGTTCCATTCAGTATAAATATTGTAGCATTTTTCAACTATTTTGTTCTTGAGCCAATGAATATGTTCATATTTCTACTGTTCCCATTCCTGTCATTGCCCTTTAAAATGGATTACTGTGTGATGAACAAATTATAAGATAAAGAGATAGATAAATCAACATTACAGACTAAAGTAGAACAGAGTATTCGGGAGAATTTTTTACAAAACTAGTATAACAATTTATAAAAAAGATCATGCCCTCTTAAGAAAGTGGGAAATGTTGCAAAAGACTTGGGTAATAGTAGGTACACTGTAATAGGCAGGTAGTGTCTCAATGATTAGATTTCAAAAGCATTGCTCTTATTTTTGTCCTGTTGTGTATTGCACAAGGAAAAGAATTATGGATACCATTAGTATGACAAATCAGTGATCATGCAAAGTTTCCAGCCTGAATTAATGTTCCATTCAGTACAAATATTGTTACATTTTCAGCTCATTTTGTTCTTGAGCCAGTAAATATATTTCTACTGTTCCCGTTCCAGTCATTGCCCATTAAAATGGGTTACTATGTGATGAACAAATTATAAACTAAATAAAAACAGAGATAAATCAATATTACAGACTAAAAAGTAGAACAGAGTATTTGGGATTGTTTTTTTTTTTTTTTACTAAAACTAATATATTAATTTATAAAAAAGATCCATTTAAGATAAGCATTTGCCACAAATTATTCTATGTTGTATATGTAGTATACGTGTATATTATGTTTTTTATTAGTATTATATATTACATAAGTTCATTATATTTTGATTACATACTAAAGTATGCCACAAATTATTATTTTGTGATAACATACATAAGTATGCCATCTGAAAGGCAGCCATATGTGGAGAAGATTGAAGATAATTGCCGTCTGGGGGAAAGTGGGATGATACTGGATTATGTTCAGACATGATGACTGCAGGATATTAAAGTGCAATATTGTCGGCAATGTAAGACATTCATGTCTGTTATGATCGTATACTCCCTTAGCTGCAGTTTTGGTATGAGTCACGACATGTAATGCTATGGCAACTACATGTAATGCAGCATTAATTACTTCGGAATCACATTCTTTACTTCAATGCTATACTACTAATCATTACTTATCCAGATTTTGAAATTATTTATATTATTTTATTTGGCATCACTCAAAATGCAAAAGAATACAAATGTTACATTCAATATATGGATATAAAGTGTACTCGTATTCAGTTGCTAGTGTGCATGTCAGGGATGCCAAGGAAAGGAAATAGTGAAATTAAACACTTGTGACCCTCAGGTCTTCCATCCCAACCTGAACATGCACACCAGCAAGTCAGCAGCTGAGTAGATTAAGAACAGTTTATCAAGTATTATTATACATTATATGGTAAAACGATGACAATTAAATTAGATAATCAACAAAATACCCACAGAAGGCAGAATCATGCAAGTTAACTGCCACACATGCTGTATTGACCCCCACCTCCACCCATCTGATGAAAGTACAGGGAAACCCCGTTATAGCGAGGTTGTCGGGACCTCCGATTTTACCTCGCTATATCCGGTACCTCGTTGTAAACGTACACATAATGTATCACACAAAATATAACATGTATGGGACTAGGCATTAAACCCATCTGTTTACTGCTTTTCCTACTTGTTCTGCACCAAAGCTATGAACAGAAAGCTGATTATTTTTCATTTGTATAGGCCTACTCATCCAAAGTAATAAAGAAAACTAGATCTCGAAATAAAGCAGCAACCTCCACGCTCGTAACTTGCGTTGAGTACTGTGTACGGGAGGCAGGCTTTGTGTGTGTGTGACACAGTAGGCCCACTGTGCAGCAGTGTGAATTGCACTCGCTCTCACACACACACACACACACACACACACACTTGCAGATAGTCAGGGACTTCATGTATTGTGCATGGCTGCGTGGCAGGCAGAAGTGGCGCGATGCGTTCTGAAACTATTGGGCAACTTTTGCGTTGCCGAAATTTAGAATTTGGTCAGCGCACGATGCGACTTTCATTTCCTCGTTTTAACCGGGTGAATTTCTTATGTTTTTCTTTGTTAATGGGTTGAGAAAAATACCTCGTTATAAGCGAAATCTCGCACTAACCGAGCTCGTTATAAACGGTGCTTCTTTCCATAGAAGAGCATGTAAATAAAAACGGGACCGAGACAATCACCTCGTTAAAAGCGGTACCTCGCTGTATCCGAGCTCGTTATAACGGGGTTTCCCTGTATATTGCAGTGTATGTGTAGTGGGAAATGTAGAGTAAAATTGAGTAAAAGACTGCATGATACAGTTAAAAAGCAAGAAGCTTGAAAAAGACCAGATTGTTTACAGATAGCATATTATATTATCCAAGTCTTTTGTAATATGCAAAAATTAACCACAATTTGCAATTATTTAAAACTGATGTTTGACAAGTACATTAAACACATGTCATAAAGGTAGTCAAGTAATGCTGCAAACTTCACACTCGAGTCGAAGCAGCCATTTTCTGAATTGCACTATCGTAAATTCATTCCTAAGGTCCCTGGGAAGTTCCACAAACGTGAAAACAATTATGATTGGTCCTTGCAAGTAATGTTTGAATTTGATGTTGTCATTATATCGCGGGTTCTTGAGACTGTTCTTACAAACGGTATTGCATCCACAACTTTGTACAAACATTTTTCGAAAGCGAAAACAGGCGATTTTTTTCTGCGTGAAGCCAGTGTTTTCCATTTGTTGCCGTTACAGGGATGGTCCAATTCACCTCATTCTCACAGCAAATGTTTATTATCTCATACTATACTTGTGAAACAAAATTCCTTCCATTAAAATGTATCAAATGCTCCATTTGTTTGTTACTGATCTGCATGGTTTCTATACTGTGCGATGTCCATTGTCAACAGAACTCATTTCCTTGAATGTCGAATACGTCCCTTGTCCACTCTGCATGTGACAATTTTATACATAATGCTTTTGAAATGTGGATGTTTGGTGGCATATATCAGAGGATTGACTGCCGAGCTCAGCTGCAAGACAACGAAACCCCACGGCACGCCCAGCCGAGACGACTTGATCAACATGGCCACTCCATAGGGGATGATGCATGATAGAAAGGCGACCACCACGTAGAAGAAGTTCTTGGTTATTTGAATCTCTAGCCGGATACTTCTCTGTTTGCCACGTCCCTACGATAAAAGCAAAGAAAGAAAGAAAAGAAAGAACACAGTGCATACAGTTGCATGATTAATGTTTTATAGTAACTGTCTTTACTTCTTTCATTGTCCAGTGAAATGACACCATCTAACTGATTGAAATTTTACGATATCAAAGAGAATGATAGCTCATAATTGGCAGTGGTCCATAAAATAATTCTAGAATGAAGTATGTTGTGTAACTTTTGTAAGGGCCCTTCTGTGAAAGTGTCTTCATCAAAATAGTATACATCATTGTGAAAAAAATAAACTCCACAAAAAAAGTAACTACCCCCCCTTTTTCAACCTACCATAACTTTTTAACGAAATAAGTTTTAGCAAAATAATGTGGCAAGAGTAATTCTACACTCATTGATTAAGTTATGTGTGAAAATGTGATTGATCCGTCAAGCCATGCATGAGTGAGCATGCATTAAAGGCAGGAACGTCACTTTTCAAAAGTCACAAGGATCATTTTGGGGAATTTGTGATACAGGATTTTGACATATTTTGTTTGTGGTGAATAATTCAGAATTATTTGTGTAATGTAAATCATCTATCGTTTAAACCCCTTTCACTTTCCCTGGCACTTTTCACATACTTTATGCTTCAATGAGCTCAATTTAAAAATTTTCATATTTCTCCATTTAGTTTATTGAAAAAATTGAAATCCGGTGTTTTTTTTTTTTAGCAAAATGTATGTTTACATGGTGTAAGAACATAAGAGGTTGTAACCATATCATGGTTGAGTGAGCATTCTTTATGAACAAAGCATAAAATGCCTTTATTTACCATTATTTTGGCATAAGAGATGACTCCTGTGACTTTTAAAAAGTGACAGTTTTGCCTCTAATGCACGCTTACTCATGCATGGCTTGACGGATCAATCACATTTTCACACAGATGTTAGTCAATAAGTGTAAAAATACTCCTGCCACATTATTATGCTAAAATTTATTTCATTAAAAAGTTATGGTAGTTTAAAAAAGGAGGTAGTTACTTTTGTGTTGTGTGTATAACAGAAAAAACAAAGTCCAAAATTTACGACAAATTGAATGTTTTATTTCTTATCAAAATGCGTTTATATTATATTTTTTTCCAAATGTAGAAGTTTCGTTTTCAACTATTTACACTCAATACAAAACCTTTCAGTGTGGATATATGCAATACACAATTCATATAATTTTCTGTGCATGGAGAATCCCCCTGAAATAGCCTTTTTGCACAACTTCGGGAACCCCACTGGTTTTTTCACTCAGTGTGTGACAAATTGATGGCAGTGAGTGACATTGTGCGAAAGTCAATTAAATTGCCTGCAACACTTCTTCTAACTTCATCAGTAGTAAGTTTAAATAATACCCATCTTGAATAACTCTCCTGTAATCAAGTTGTCTAGTACCCCGATCAACATTGGCCTTTTTTAAACAAAGAACTTCAATTTAAAGGGAAATTGCAAGGTTAGAAGTAGGCCTACGTCAAAAACTAGGATACATCGATACCAGAATCTAGTATACTGTTCAAGGTATGTGGTGTCAAAATGTCAGAGTCAAGCGTTTCCTTTTTGTTTGAAAATCATTGTTAGATAATACTGTGATGGTCAAATTTGCAGTGTATAGCTTTTTATTATGGGTTCAGAACCAGTGAATAAATAGATTTTGCTCCTCAAGGAAACAAATTTAAGACAAATTCTTTTACTTTATATTTGTACATGTAGGTTTATGTTTCAACTCATTTTGTTCTTGAGGCGTTTTACTTCTCCTAATGATGTCCTTGCCATCTAGGAAATCAAAGCATAATTTTTTTTTTTTGGGGGGGGGTTTAGTCACTGTTTCCATGAAATGCACTATCTTGATACCTTGTTTGACAGGTAATAAAGTCATGTACACCACAACCGATGATAACTCCACCATTGAATAAACATATTGACATTGTTATATCAACAAAAATCTGGGAAAATCCAATAATTGACGGCAGCTAGCCACTTCTGGCGTTTGATAGACATATCTGGCGGGCCATCGTGAAACAGAAGCCATCACACAGCCTGCTGATATGGGTGGCTTAGATGACTAGATCATAGTTCTAGTGAAGACATTCTTAATTGCAAGAGTGCAAGCTGGCAAGTGAGCATGTGTTTTGTAACAGATAACGGGTTTGGTAACCTAGTTTCGTCCAGTACAAAGAGTTTCCATTTTGTGTGATTGTCCTCATTGTTAATCTACTTGATGACAATTTAAATAGTTAGAATCATGGAAAAGATTGTTATTTAATTCCATATTATCTTTTTGGTACTATCCGGTAAATGATAGTAGAAGCATAACACCCATAAAAGACATAAGACTAATCGGTAAACTGATATATTTTGACCATTATTACTCGGAAAGGGTGGGTACATAATCTCTGAGGATCCCTTGGGAGACGACAGGCTTGTGTAGAAGCCCGGTACATCTCATACCCAGTGACGATTTTCGTCATGTATACTGGTAAAAAAATGTTTATTCTACGGAAAAGGCATTGAAGCGGTATATCGTTTGTTTGAGTGGACATTTTCTGGGCTTCTGTGGAAGCTAGTCCTCCCTGAGTATGTGATGTACTGGACTTCTGTGCAAGTCTTATCTTAATACACTGTGTATTAGTTGATAATTACGTACAGGTGATAATACCTTATGCCCCCCACTGCCACTGGATTTCGTTGAGTCTGTACTGGTCGTTGATTTTGTGCTTTTCTTCGACTTCATGCTCGTGTCCTGCTCTGAATGCTGTGAATCGCTGGAACGCGCCCATCTTCTTTGAATCTTCGCGTGTTTCATGACGTGGGTAAAAATTGCGGTGTAACAAACGAGGACAACCAGCAGCGGTAATACGAATATGATGACGGCTTTAAGGGCGTCGACATCGAATTCGGGTGCTTCGTCGTACTTGTCGGTGCAAATGTGCAAAGAGGTGTCGTAGCCATATTCGATGATCCCGACTATCCAGGGTGTTGCTATAAGTGATAGAGGGAGCAGCCAGACGAAGGCGATCATCAAAATGATGTGACGTGGAATGAAAATCATGCGAAGGAGAGTAGAATGGGATAGTACCACTTGGTAGAGACGGTTTACACCTATAAAAGCGAGACTCCAAACGCTAGTTCCGATACACGCGATGCGAATGACCGCAACCACGCCACAGAAGACCTCGGACATCGGCCAGCCGCGCGTACTTAGTAGCGCGACCACGGTCCACGGCAGCATCAGGCATGCCAGGAAGTCGGCGATGGCAAGGTTGACAACGAACACATTGGTGGTGGTGCGTAATTTCACGTATAGGACCACGGCTATGATGACAAGACCGTTTCCAACTACCCCGAGGCAAAGTACAAGTAACAGAATACATGAGACGACAATCCGTGCTGTATAATGCTCATAATCACCGGAAGTTAGGTTCCAAGAATAATTGTTTTCCATTGATATATTGGTGGCTGCGTTGTACACGCTCACCCCCATTTTTGCTGAAAATGTCACAATTTGACATGTGGAAGAAAGTATACTGAATGATAACTATCACTTATTGTGTTTATGTGAATAATGACATTGTTGATATCCAGGCAAAATAAAGTTGAGTGCATTCTCCAAGAAACGTGCTTCCCTAGATGCGCCCGCATTTAAGACACCACCAGCATCCTGGAAGAATGAGTAATTGACAAATTGATTGACTGATTAAGACACTGGAAGCAGCTTGAATTGTATAGAAGCTTAGATGCAGCACATTCTCCATTAATGTGTTTGCGTAGACGTGCTTAAGTGACGAAAGTGTAGCCCAATGTTCACAATCATTTCACATCATTGAGTGCCATATCATCAATTGCAAGAAGATGAGACTGTTAAGCCACAATTTATCTGAAAAAATAAAGAAAGAAAAAAAAGAAGAAAATCTTACATAGTAATCAAATTTCCCAAGACGTTACATGCGCTATTATGAAATAACAGTATAATCATGCCATGAAATCTGTTGACTTTGCTAATAATGTTTTGTTTAAAGGTCGCCAGTTAAGGAAATATGCCATCTGGAAAATTTCAAGTTTGTTCCCGTCGAGCCCCCCCGTACAACTCACACACACACACACACACACACACACACACACACACACACACACACACACACACACACACACATACCAACAGACAGACACACACACACACACATACACACTATCTGAGTTTTTTGCTCACATTCCTGATAAGTTTTTTTTTCTGGATTTTTTTCCCGACGAGCCCTGTGATCTTCAGCACCATTGGCTTCATATACCCGTGAAACGTGTTGTGAACATGTGGGGTATTGCGTTCAAGTGGCTCGGCATACACGTGTTAAAATAATACCTTTTAATCGACCACTTCATCAGTGATTACTGGAATTCCGGGGCGGCGCCAGGTTAAAATCTTAAGAGGGGCAAAATCCGTCAGAAAAAATTTGCCCTTTTCCCCCGAAATTTTCGAAAAACAGTGAAATCCCACTGAATTACTTTGAAAACAATGGGTATCGCCCCCTGTGTTTCCCCATGTTAGGCTACACACCATGTGTTAAAATCATTCAACTTCGGTGTGCAGTTAAAAAAAACCCCGAAGTGTCAACAATACTTATCTTATTGACACATCTTTTCTATCATTCTATAAACACGTGAAAAATCACACGCATTTATCCAGACCCACAACCAGTCACAAATATACACGAAACAATTACACCATGATAATACACTAACATACAGCTAAATACAAATACAGAGCATTACTGCGTACGGGACCAATTGCGATGAAAATTTATTGAATTTACATGAACAAAGACTAACTTGCTCTCATGAATATTTGTCGGTCGGTTGCTAGCCGTGACAAATTATAATGACAATTGACCATAAATTGAAAATATTTGAAACTTGCTGTCAATTGAGGAATTTTAAAGGCAAATGATTAATCTGAAAAAAAAATAATAATTTACACGCTCCATTCTCCGCGAGACAAAACTGAATTAATAGTCAATGAAATTTCATAAAAAAGATGATAAAAATGGCAGGAAAACCTACATATAACTCCTATACACCAGCGTATTTATACAATGTTAATTTTTAGGCATGTAAAAGAGAAGACTTCCTTTAAGGCCCAATGTCATGACAATGAAAAAAGCCCCCTTTTAATTAAAATCATGAAAAGGGTACACTAATGACACCCATAATGCAATGGAAATAACCATGACGGTGTGGAAAAAATAATTTGATTTCCTCCAAAAATCTGTACACTGTGGCTCTGCAACAGTCCATGTCCGTGAATATGTGCCTGTATTCTAAGACTAGTTGCCATCCTCTCTGTGGTTGAGTTGACCCTCGACAGTGGGCCTGTAAAAGCTATGTATAGATTTGGTAATTGGTGATAAATGACATTTTCTCCTATTGTGTTTTTAGATAGTCCAGTACACCTGTATCATACGTGTATATTCATGTCCTGAAAATGTAACGTTCTGAAACGGTTTTATTTTGGCAAATTCGTGAAATATATAAATGTTGGGTGTTCCGACTTTTCGGCGATAGGAAATGTGCATGGTGATACCTGTATTATTATTGAAAAAAAAGAAAAGCAAAAGAAATATATATATATATATTTATCCCAATTATCTGTTCGGCCAAAACTGTACTTGGGCTATAATAAAAACTGTAATAACCTCACCCACCATTATCGTTTTTGGTGATGTTGATTTCAGACATATTCCCATGGGGGACATATTGTTGCTAAGATCTGCCATAATTTTTTCATGCCTCTCTGGCTCACATATCGCATATTCCTTTATCGTATATGACCTTTATTGATGATAATCATAATTTTCTCATCAACAATATTCTGTTCACGAACACTGTCACACAATAATATAGCCTTGAATATCATATACACGTTACATGCATGGCTTACTTTCAGCATATTCGATGTCGCTTAAATTTGTATACACTACGATATCATAAATTTATATTGTTATTAAACAATTTTCACTATATTCACTATGATAACTTTATGAAAACCCATCTCTTTAAAATTTTAATCTAATTACAAGAAATATCTGCTCGATAATTAGTTATACAATAACCTTCATCAACTGAATTCTCATATGTGTTGTGCTTTGTCCTGTTTTGCTTGTTGTTGTTTTTTGTGCTTGTTTTAACCAATGTGTATTATGTTTTTATTTAATTTGTTCTGTTAGGGGTTCCTGTGTAACTATAACATATGTACGTCATTATTAAAATGTCTTGGGAAGGTCAGCCTTGTATAAGGAATTTTATACCTTTCTGGCCGCTACCTTATTATTAGCGATATATTGTCATTTTGGTTGTTTGTGGTTTTCATTGCTAAATTTGTATGTAATTGTATATGTATTTGTATTTTTGTTGTTTTTTATCGCTGATGAAATAAATTGAATTGAATTGATATCCTGTTAATTACAAACATCATGGTATGTCTTCTAGAGGACATGCATACAGTAATACCACTGCTATGCCGTAGAGCTCTAGTTTAGCTTATTACGTGTTGTATGACAGCAGAACCTGCTTGGTATTAGTATCTGTGTGTAGTTAAGTTCAGAGTAATTCTGATATGCTTCAAAATTGGGTGACAGTCAGGGGTTTAATAGTGATCAACAGGCTACAGCTTAATAATACTTGTCTAAAGTTTTACTAATGTTTGTTTCAAACGGAAAATTAGATCAAATGCATTTGGGCAAGTCCATAAATATGTACGTCGACCCCTACATGTGGCGCCTTCCGGAAATGGATTTCTCTGATTTCTTGTTCTTAAAGGTTATAGTGCCCTTATATTATGCATGGCCCTTGAGCAGTTTGTGCGATGTGAAGCATTAAAGAATGGAGAAAATGGGGGTGTTTGGACGTACAAAAGGTAATTTTTACTTTTTTATGGGAATTGCCCGATTTGTTTTATTTAAAATGACTGTCAAATATTATATAATGAAATGATTATTTATTATGAATGTTAATTTATGTTTATTATGTTTTCTTTGTTTTGTATTTTTGCTTATATTCAAAATTTGTCGGGGACAATTTTCCAATCAATAACGAATCAATTAATGATCGTAATAGGAAAGGTGAAAATAATCTTACATGCTAATATTTTTTTATTTGAAAACACAATTAAATTACACATGAAATCACGTTTGGGTGTCAATTTTGGGGTTCCAACATGCAGTCGAATGCTTGCGTAATAACTTTGGACTGCATTTGCCCGGACTAACAAAAAAAAGAAAATCACCAAACGCCGCGTCAATTGCTTTGCGTGGTTGCGGACATATCACGCGAAACGTTCTAGGACCCCCACCCCTCCTCCGGATTTTTAGGGTTAATTAAAAAAAGATAAGAAATCAAGGCATTTCAGTCTATGATTATCGTTGATGAATAGCAAACCCAAAGGGCCAAAAAAAAAAAAAAAAAATCTACAAACTTTCCATGCATTAGAATTTCAGTTTTATGAATATGATTCAAACAGAATGAACATATATAAAATATTAATTACAAAGTAGCCTTTGTAACAGGCCTATATACTTGAGTTCTGTGAAACACTCAGTTAAATCAATATGTCTTCATAATTGCTATTTCACTATTAAATAGTTCCAAGTCGCTTTAATCACAGTCAAGCTTTGTTGCTAGGCTTGATTTTTTATGATGATTTATAGGGCGTAGATGTGCATTTTCTCACCTTTTTCATCGAGGTTCAAAGAAATGCGGTTCACTGGCATTTCAGATCCTACACAACAACACACAGATAGAAATGTGACCTGTCACCACGATACCGAAGTCGCACTCGACACATCTCATGAAAACATAAACATAAAAATTACTATTGGGTGAAAAATTTGACTATTCAAACTTTTGCAACATGTAAGCGTCATAAAATTTTTTATTTTGCAGGACCACTTCACTTTATATTGATATGTGTCATTACGATATTTATTTCCTTTACGGGTCGTGCCGACTGTATTCACGGTACCATGGTGACGGGTCACAGACTGTTTAAGTTCTTCTCGTACTGATGATATTTTGCCCTCCATATTTTTAATTGAATATCTATTTCAAAAGATTTGCGGTATGATTTTACAATTATTGCACAAACTGGATAAATTAATCTTGTATTTTATTGGATAATTGAGCAATATCAATGACTTTGCTTTCTAATATGATTGCAAACAAACTTGGGTTTCAGAAAATC
>JZLH01S0208572.1:3092-15023 GCA_001188425.1 Eucidaris tribuloides
TAAACATTTTCATTAAAATGTGCGTTCAGTATGTGATGATATCATACTTCAGATTTTGTAAAACTACCTAAATTTTAGCCTGAATATACCTTACTTACCAATAAGTGTTTTCCAAAGTCTCTCATATTCGTGATTATTTACTTCGGCTTGTGTGCCCCTGGTCAGCGGTGTCACTCATCCGAGTGCGCTTCTGGCTTAAACCTGGCGGCAAAATTTCGTCTTAGTTGTCTTCAAAATTAAGATCGGACTCAGTCATAGAAAACTCTGATCCTGAATCACTCCCAGATGATTCAGACTTTCAGAGACGGTCGAATATACCTTAAAGACAAGGTTCACCCTGACATTAAGTTGGCTTTAATAAAAGCAGAACAATGAGAGAAACATATTAGTGAAAGTTTGGCGAAAATCCACCTAAGAATAACAGAGTTATGAAGTTTCAAAGTTTTATATTTGTGACGTCACATGCGAGCAGCTCCCCATATGTCATGTGATATAAATTTCATAAAAGTACCGTTTTCTCAGAAATTTGAAAATGATTTTACCTATGTATTCAATATATTATCAGAAACATTATTCCACACATGCAACTATGAAAAAAACCCATTCAAATATCATGAACTATTAAAAAATTGCAGTTTATGGAATTTATATTACATGACATATGGGGAGCTGCTTGCATGTGACGTCACAAATGTAAAACTTTGAAACTTCATAACTCTGTTATTCTTTGATGGATTTTCGCCAAACTTTCACTAATATGTCTCTCTCATTGTTCTGCTTTGATTTAAGCCAACTTGATATCAGGGTGAACCTTGCCTTTAATAATGATTAAATATGACCTCGAAGTTGGTTGTTTCACTGCGGACAAACCTTTCAAATGTACATATTGCATGTATGACGCAAGTCAAGCTTGCTGCGCAGAAACCGGCGTTCCCCTGATGACGTCACATGATTAACAGCTTGTTTTGCATATCGGGCCCCAAAAATATGGGCGTTCCCGTACAGATTTTATTTTAGTGAATAACTCGAAACCTGAAACTTGCATCGAAAATTAAAAGTCAGATTGGAATTCTAGATGAAAAAATACTCTACAAGATGTTGATTACCCATTTTTAATAGTTTTCATGTCATAGGACCTTTAACCCTAAAAATACCGGGCTATTTCTGGTCTACTTATTACCTGGGGGGGGGGGGGTGCCATTATGGCCCCCCTCTGAGATCTCGGCTGCAGATCGCGCGATTGCCGCGAAAATTTGCATGCGCATAGAGCCGGGTGTAAACTACAAGACTGTATTGTAAAATTTTCAAAAAATTGATTTTTTATATTTTTTAAGTAATTAATTATGCAAATAAGTGTATGAAATTATGTTTTCACCTATATCTCACTTACAATAGCTAGTAGAATGCTAATTTTTGGTGAAAATATTCATTTTGACATTTCAAACAATTATCTACAAAAAAATTTGCCAAATCAGAATTAATTTCCTATGTATTTTATTGTTTTGTGAATTTCTTATGTATTTCTTTGTTTTTTCGACCTTTTGTTTTTTATCATTTTTTCGATGAACTTTGTCGGGGACACTTTTGCGATCATAAGCAGCATAAACTTAATCCATTTCAGCCAATAAAAGTAAAAATAATCATACATTTATGATTTTTGGCTGAAAACACAATTTGCATTGATTTTGTACACAAAATCACGTTTTTGAGCAATTTTGGAGTTGCATGCAGCGTCGTAACGGTACGTTCAATTTTTTCAAAAATGGTCTTAAATGATGCGCGATACTTGAAAGTAAAAAGCCAGTGAATGACGTGGTCAAAAAATTTTGCGCGGCGGCGTAATCGTGAAATTTGTCACCTTGCGCTGATAAAGTATTGCTTCTGTTAGAATGGGCGCTTACATGTATTACCTGTCAGTTAATATTATGATAATGAGTTACAATATTAAGCAACCAATCAAAGTTAAAACCCTTACCGGAAAAGGCGGGGAAAAATTTTTCACACCATTTGAAGGAATCAGTAAAATACCATTCTAGATTACTAAAATTGTAAAAAAAAAAAAGACAGAGTTGTCAGATTTATCAAACTAGGACAGGTGGATCTAAATTTATACATCTAGTCCTAGATCTAGATCTAAGACTAGATCACACTGACAAACGGGGTTAGAATCTATATCTCATATGAAGTATAACTTTCATTTTCAACATAGCTGTGTTAAATTGCAGAATACCCAGGCCTGCTGTGATGTGTGCACTTTATATCATATAGGCAATTGACTAAATAAATCAGACAGTTAGGTCTGATTTAAATCTGATTCCATGACATGGAGTCTCAATCATATGAACTCCTACATCAAAGTAATTCTGAATTTCTGGGTTGAACTTTTAGGTCTAAGTTGGTCAGTAACGTGACCAACACATGTTAAGTATTGGTCAATAAATACATGTAGTCAATAAATTCCAAATGCACACACTGACAAATGTGATATAGTCTCAAACAGGTGCAGTCAAAACATTGAACAATATAATAAAATATCCTTGACTGGAACTACTTGACCACTTGCAGCGTTCCTTGTGGGCAGCATTGAACGTGTGAACGACCGCATTGCCAACTTGGATCGTGAGCTGCAGAGTTTGGACACAGGGCTTGTCATTGAGAGTCGAATGACAAATGGGGAAGATGACTACTTACCACTGTCGCCAAGATTTGATGCAGGACCCAAAGGAGGTATGGTTTTAAATATATCTAATTAATAAAAACTTAACAAACATCATAGATTAATTTCCAAACTAATTATTGAAAATATGAAAGCTTAATTAAATTGGGGGGGGGGGGGCAGTAAAGTGTTTTGTGGTGTAAGTCATTCATTGATTATTGTGAAATGACCAAAAATTTGGGAAAAAGAATGTTATTGTGAGTTTATGTAGGTACATGTAATACAAGTATTTTGGTGATAGTGTGGAAGTTGGTTTTATTGTGAACAGATGCAGTACTAACAGGCTAGAATTCTTTTCTACACCATTATGCCATTCGCTTATAAAGGGCTTGGCGAATGGCGTAATGGTGTAGAAAAGAATTCTAGTGGGGTCTGTAATGTACTGTGCGATCAAGGGTCTTACTATTAGGTAGTTAGTCATAAAATGTGGCTCATTAGAGTATAAATTATCATTCCAACCCAACACCCCCTCCCCCCCCCCCCCCCCGAAAAAAAACTGCTTGGATGTCACCAATGATCAAGTGGAAGGTACACAATTATTTTATAATTTTTTGTGTTAAAGGCATCAGGCCCCCATAAGTAGCAAGCATTTAACCCAGTATTCTAAAAAAATGTAGATTTTTCATGAAATAAAACCCCATTACTAGAACTGGGCAGTTCCAAGCAAAACAGGACATGAACCCTAAATTTTCAAATTAGTTTAATCAGTAGTATTAATGATTTAATGTGTTTGATGTGCTCATGATTAACATGTGATTGTATGTAATGAGTAGTCTCATGGTAAGTTGAGACCAGCTATTGGTTACTTTACCAGTAAAATTAAATTATTGAACCAATGTGTGACCTGACACTGATTCAAACCATCTAAAGGACTATAGGGTAATGGACATTAGCATAAGTTCTTATTAGGTATCACATGTGACACCATATTAAAACTTTATGTCCCAACAGGAAGGTCATACATTTGCAAAACATTTATGATGATACTGTTTCCCCAACATGCATGTCTTACTGAATCAGTTGGACATTTTCTCCTTGGCTCTCTGGGATTTAAATTTTATCATTTGATTAGAAAGCGTCCTTTGTGCCTTTTCTGTAACATCAGCTATTTTGCTTTCAACAACTTTACGTTTAATATTCAGTGAGCATAACCCTGCCAAACAACATTGTTTTTGAAAGGTTATTTAGATAATATAATGAGTATGTATAATGTATATTCAAAGCATAATTCTAATGTATTCATTAATGAGTAGATATATTTAACATTGCAGATGAGCTTGGGTCATTGATCACAATCTTAAAATTCTGTTTTTAGTTCTGTGTATTCCATGTTTTGTTTTGTTTTTCCAGTTGCGTGTAAGTTGTTCTTAATCTAGAGTGGAGCAGGCTTGATGCTTCCCTGTTTTATTGTCAGCAGAAACACACCACAACAAATGGTTTCCAAACCAGCCATATGGTTTGGATGTTTATCCATAAAAAAATTATACTAAGTATGGTTTTCGCTCATGTAGTGTAGAGTGCAGATACATGTAGTTCATTTCTGGAAATTTTGTTTGCATGATCTGTTGATTTGACAACTTGATTTCTTGATTTACATTTTTTATCTCTGGTTTGACTCTCTCGGTGTCATGGACAAAAATGGTATCGTGTGAATACTTGCACAACACTTGAAATTCTGTCACACGTCCCAGATAAGGATAATTTGTTTGCTTTTTAAAGCACTACCTGAACTTTTTTTGCTCACTGACAGGAAATCAAATTAGAAAATGCACACTTTCCAAGTTGGTTTTGTACACCAGTTTGCCATGAATAAGTGTTCATCCAAACTTATTCCCACAAAGTATAATCATCATGGTCATGAAATGTCAAATTCATTGGTTTAATTCAGAAAACTGCAAGATTTCATGTAAAGTTTAATTTGATAAAATTTGATTGCTGTAAATAGTTGTGATGTTTGTTCAGTAGAGCCTGCTTGAAACAAAAACTGTGAGCACTGCAAAATTTGCTGTGCCACATCACATACTGTGGGGTTGTTTCTGGGGATTTTTTTTTTTGATCACACTCATCAGAGAGAGAGCTTTCTCTGTCTTACACATCAGGACATAACCATTCAACATTTTAAGTTCAAATTTGTATTTTACAACCAAAAATAATAGATCTTCTCACTGTGTGTTCCATCAGAGTTGATTGTGTATCATAGGGGATCATGTTTGAACCACTCCTGGTCTGATAAATTTGTGGGTTTTTCTTTACCATTGTGATTAGAATTAGATGTTGATAAGTAGACAGGTAGAGAATAGATTTTAGAATTGATGTGTGAAATAGTTCTTATTCCATACATGTTTGCAGTGAATCAGTGAGAATAGATGTAGATCTACATAGTGCACACATGACCTGAATACACAGTAAATATCACAAGCCATACCATAGAGGCACAACTGAGTTTGCAGTATTGACTTACATACTTTCATCAAATCTAGTAATGGTTGTTGTTACAATTTGAAAGTATACCATGATCAGAATTGCCAACCAGTTTGCTCAGAAGTTCTATTTTTTCTTTTGTTTTTAAATGCTAAATAAATTTCACTTTGTAATGAATTATTAACATACATGTATCAAATGCAGTGTACATATTCGTAATATCTTTAACAAAGTTGCTTCAGTACTAGTGTGTATGATACACATGTATGCCAAAAGTTACAGAACATGTTCATGTAGAACTAACCTCCTCCTTTTTCAGTAGTTAGATGTTTGCAGTGTGACTAATCTTGTTTGT
Organism: Eucidaris tribuloides; assembly: GCA_001188425.1. Classification (NCBI taxonomy): domain Eukaryota; kingdom Metazoa; phylum Echinodermata; class Echinoidea; order Cidaroida; family Cidaridae; genus Eucidaris; species Eucidaris tribuloides. The sequence continues at coordinate 8,585 of JZLH01S0208572.1, forward strand.
TACTGATGTCAGTGTAATTGATACTAATGACTCTCACAAATTATGGATAAGTTACTTGACATTGCAAAATCTGAAAAATCCAACTGAATTTGAAGATTAGCGATGCTACCTTTCAAACTTATTTCACCATAATTTGAGTAATCTTGTTTGGTATTTGACTTTTAAACACTATTTTTTGATTTCTTACAACGAACTGAAAATGCATGCAGTGTTACTGGAAAGAAAAACATGAACTTGTACCAACTGCATTTCTTCTCTGTCCCCTCCAATAAAAACCACAAAGGCAGCCTCAAAATTTGAATTGGGAAGAACCAAAAATCTTAAAAGTAAATTTGCAGACATTTTGAAATTGCTGGTTACCCGTATAATGAGGTAAGTAAGTACAGTGTATGCTGTGTACTATTACAGTTCCATGAATTAATAAGCTTTTAACGTTAATATAATATTAATTTGGATTAGTGTTAAACTTAGTTTAGAACAGTTGCTTTAACTTATAACATATGGCATAATTTTTTTCCAATTTGTATAGTTTGAACCATATGTTCATTATGCTGTGTTCAGCTTTAAGTATCTTATTAATATTGACAACCACATGGCCTTGAGTTAGTCTGAAAAAGAGTAGAACTCCCAGGGCATGATTACAATAATAACAATTATGACAAAAATGGCTAGATCATGCTGTTGAAAACAGCATATTAATGTCACGTTTTAGGCCCTATTATGTTCTTCCCTGTAAAATTTAAAACTGAAATACATACGCAATTTACTCAATAACTGCACTATTTGCATACAGTTAATTAATGTGGTAAATGTTGACTGACTTCACATCCATAGAGGAATTTGTTGGTTGGTAATTAAACAGGGCAATATTTGTGATAGTAACAGACATGATAATTTTTTGCTGCAACATGTGCAAAACATGGATTATTATATTGAGCTATCGATAGTGTAATATTACCCTTTTTAATTTCTGATCGACAGATTTGACATTCACATTTTATCATCTCACATTGATGCATTTCACAATCATTTAAATAATTCATGTAACACAGTGTGGCTGTTAAAATGTATTACCCCTCATTTGCATGATGAAGTAACTAATTAAAGTAACTACATTGTCGCATGAATAATTAATATTTGCATGTCATTTGCATGTATCATCAAAAATTTGCATGCTTGCCATTCTTCTTGGGATGATCTCAACCATTGTGCACTGACTTGGATTCGTGTGGGTCTCACTCTTTACAACTCACAACAGCTAAGGATGTGAAAGAACTCAACCAGTTTGCTGGGGTGTATGCTGTGAAGTCAAGTAAGCATATCAATTAATCCTAATTACATAATTCATAATTAATCTGTAACGATGATTGGTATTCACATAATTAATTGATTAATGACTATCTGGTGCTGTATATTTAGAGACAGTTATTTTCCGTTTCAAAAAATGGTCTTTTCCGTTTCTGAAAACCTGTAATTCAGTTTTAACCCGATCTAAAAATGGTAATTCTGTTTTGTCATAGAAAATGTACACAGCAAAAACATGAATTCCGTTTTGCAAAGGTGACTTCCATGAATTTTTACATGAAAAGTACAAGAATGAAACGGATTTTCCGTTTAATTTACCGGTAAAACGGAAATCCACTGTTCCTACATATTTCTTCCAAATATTGATTGATTTTATTTATTTTTTTATTCATTCTTAATCTTAATATTTTTATTTTTTCAGCTTGAAAATAATATTTTGTTGTTTCAGCCAAAATTCTAGTTTCTTTAAGCACAAAAACATATATTCAGTAAATTGCATAATATATTCAGCTGAGAGAAGTTGATAATGACTTTAGTTAAATCAATACATACACATATACTGTATACGCCATATATTTCGCGTCCATATATTTTCGCGATTTTGCTTCAGGACGGGGAATTCGCGAGGGTATTTTTTTGTGATTTTATTGTATTTGCATTAACTTTGTACAAAATGTTAGGAAGTGAAAATTTTCGCGTTCAGTAAGTCACAAGATTTGCGAAAATAAAACCACCGTGAAATATTCAGCATATTACAGTATTGGTATTGATGTAAAACTAACGTTTGGGAGGTGGGGGATAAAAAGCATTATAACAGAACTTTATATTGACAACTTATGTTCAATTAACCAAGAAATCGTAAATCAAGAATACATGTCATGCCCAGTATACAAGTATTCTGAGATAAAGTGTGTTTGATTCTAGTTAAATTCTACAGACATATTGAAATTGGGTTGTGCTAGGGAGAATTGGATGCTCATTGCAATACGCTTGTATGTTTCCTGACTGTTACAGCTATAAGACAAAGTCATGCTCGCTTCCAATTTTCTAAAAATCATCCATATTCAAGCAAATACTTGCTGCTTTTAATTCCAGAAGTGCCAAAATATATTTCTATGCTCTCTCAGAAGATACAAATGCAGGCATGTATAGATTCTTTATCTGCCAGTGCCATTTGCTTTTCATTTTGTATCATTTTTTTTATTATTTTGGGGCTTTGCATTTATTTCACTTTAAATCCATCATCCTGGTATGTATATGAGGTGCCTACATGTTAGACAAAATTTGACAAAAGCATATTTCAAACTGTTTAACATCATTACTAATAGCAGATGTACTCATACACTGTACAACAATGGAACATGTGGAATTCTAAAATGTAGCATCATAGGCAGAAATGAACTTTTTGCAATGTAGCCATCTAATTAACTCTGAATGTTTGGGGGAAAAGGTAACACAAAGCATAAAACAAATTTCTAAAAAATGTATGTTGAGCTCATGCATATCTGTAATTACAATGTCAAAATTTGTTTTTAACAATATTTTCGTTATAGACAGAAAGTTAAAAATGTGCAGAACCAACTGACTTGATATAATTATACTAAGTACACAAGTTAACTTGTGTTGGGGCCTGTGGAAAATGTGTGTTATAGTGAAATGAAATCATCTCCAATGGGTTAACATTAGGGATCTTGCAGTTTTCTTGTTTTGCTTCTTTTTATACTTACCTTTTACTTTTGATGGACAGCATATGTGTGCTTTACATACAAAGGTAATGAGTGAGGAGGGGTATTGGCAAGTTGACACATGTATGGTAAAAATAACTTGCCTACCGTTGCAATATTGTACTAGTACAACTGTGACTTGTGTAGAATAGAATATGATGTAAGAATGTTGGACACCTACGACAGTTTGGTAACCTGTATGTACAGACGTGCTCTGAAAGTTTAAACACATAAAGTTCTGTACATGTAAGTGAATAAATGCACACTGTATGAACATTTAGAAAGAAAAAATAGTAGTAGTAGTAGTACAGCTCACTTGTGTGGATAGTATTTTGTGGATTGCTATATAGTTACAGATGACACCAAAAATTGAGACATACATGTGGCACAAAATAGTGATGTGAAACAAAATAGATTACACATGTAACCTGTGGCTTTTGTTTGAACCTGTTGCCCTTATAGGAACTGGATGTGCCATGTATTAACTTTATGGGACTGACACTACAGAATGTTGCAGGCAACAGGTTGATTGACCAATTTTAGAGTGATTAAATAGACTTGAAATTAAGTAACATGTGGTAGCACTTTAAAATTCTTGCAGAAAATATGTGTTTTTTAATTGTGACCCAAACAAATTCAAAGGCAACCTGATTTTCAACCAATTAGAATACATTAGGATAAATTATTTCTTGCAAGAGGTGTGCTCATACGTATGTAGTTACATCTAGTTTCAAGTAAATGCTAACTTAACCTGTGCATGGTACTCAAGAAAAGAATATTGGTGTGGGGAATATAGAAAGACTGATGGACTGTCGGTTTATTATATAGATAACCTATGTCTATGCCATAGTTTAATCACAAAATTCATGAGAAGAGTAATGATTTCATAATGAGCTGATATGTAATGAGTAGTCTTAAGAGTCATGAAATGATGAATGATAATGACTTATGAATTCATGCAGTGCTAAATGAATTCTTGCAATAATTTGTGAGTTACTGTAAGTCAGTTCATGTACTAATTAATGAATGTATTATCAAATAGTGTTACAGGGAGACAAGACTGACAGAAGTAAACATCTTATGAAGACATTTGCTTCCAACAAAAAGGTAAACAACGCATTAAATTGTTAGGAATAGGCTTTAGTCTGACCTTGTTACACCCCTGCCAAACGAAGTTTCAAGGAGGTATCAGTGTACGGTTTGGTGGTCAGTCCATTGAAAATCTTGCGGATCCAACTGCTTCCCCATTTTTTTTACCAGTGCTGATGAAATTGGGCACACACATTGATCTTGGGGTGAAGATGTGCAAGACACATTTTTCAAATGTGTCAGAAACTGCATTGCCATGGTAATGGCATATTATGGCCAAAAATCAGTCAAAAATATTGCAGTTTGAACTTCTTCCTCAGTTTTTTACCAATGCTCATAAAATTTGGCACACACATTGATCTTGGAGTGAAGATGTGCAAGACTCATTTTGTTTTAATGTGTCAGAAACTGCATTGCCATGGTAATGGCACATTATGGCAATAAATCAGGTAAAAATCCTGTGGAACGAACTTCTTCCTCAGTTTTTGACCAATGCTCATAAAATCTGGCAGACACATTGATCTTGGGGTGAAGATATGCAAGACTCATTGTTCAAATGTGTCAAAGACTGCATTGCCATAGTAACAGCATATTATGGCAATAAATTATGTAAAAATCTTGTGGATCAAACAACTCCATCAATTTTTGACCAATGCTCATGAAATTTGGCACAGATTAGGTAATGATGCGCAAGACACATTTTTGGAATTTTTTAGAAACTGTGTTGCCATGGTAACAGCATATTATTACAATAAGTCAGGGACGTGATGGGCGGGGGTATTACTCATCTTCAGTGATATTTTTAGTTTATTATTTCAGTAGCAGGTACTACATGTAGATATTCTAAAACCCCAGTTTCTTTTAACTGGCTATCTCTAACTGTAGTGTATGTTGTTATGTTCACTTAAAACAACATAGAAGAAGTGGTGCAATTTGTGGTTTGTTTCATTTTTTTATTTCAGTTTATATATTTTCATTGAATACCTGCACCTTTTTACAAATAATTATAACAGTGAGTATGTGTTTTATCATACCTATATGTATAAACCCTTCTGAACTATTTTGTTTGGGAAAAGATTACAAATATCTAGATTGGTGTTGTTGCCAATGTGGCCAGATAAATGAAGTCAGAATGTACAGATTTTGTGTCATATTCTATTTTTAGTTGTAAGTGTTGCCCTGTCTTGTCTTAATTACTGTTCGTATTGAGCCACTACATTTTGCACAGTAAATACTAACTGCTGAAATATAAATCATGTTAAAGAAGTTCCTGAAGAAAAGCTATGTTTTACTTTTTATAAGCTGTACAAGCTGTCGTCATGCATAAGTTGCACTCTATGCAGTAAATTAAAATTTCATTTTGAGGCTTCATGATGTTCCTTTGTGGTACAAGCAAATGTACACATTCGCATCTATTTCAGTGGGCACATTTTTGATAATTCTTGTTCAGTACTAATAAGCTTTTGATCTGTGATCTAAGTTACACATGCATACTATTACTACCATTAAATGTTAATTTTCATCGCATATTTTTCTTGGTTCTTCAGCTGCAGAAAGAGAAGAGTGGGACAAAACCAAGACTTGTTGAGGTGAGCTTGCCTGGTTGGTGCCTTTAGATAGAATAATTTGCTCACTGAAAAAGATTTGTTATGGAGTGTACAGTATGTACCTGTACATTAATGTGCTTGACTTGGTCTGTTAACAGCTTAGTCCAGGAGTGGGTTGTAAAACAGGATTTCAACCACTTCTGTATGACTATATTTGACTTTTTCGAGTAATTTTGTCAAGACTAAGAGTCCAGATATCGTGACTGTACCTGAAAAGGAAGGTTCCACATGTGTAGCATTAGGTCTCAAGGCCAATCTTTATGACAATTAACACTGGGTGTTTTGCTAAAGAAACAAAAGAAAGAGTAATCTAATGTGACCATATTAAGTTATATTCTTGAAGTGTGGTTGTTTATTAATAACAAATTAACTGAAACTTAAATCTCAGTGTGTTTCTCACCTCAGTGAACATGATCAGGAACTTTCCTTTTGTGGAATATTTTAGTAATGATTCCGAACCAGTCCACAGTAGGCCATTTCTTTATGCTGCTTTTTAATGGTATTACAGCATTATTAAAATATCACATTGTTTGTACTTGGAATAAACTTTTAGGCACTCCTCAGCTCTTTGTGAAAGGTTGCTAAAAATTAATGTATGGTGCACAAAAAGGAGTTTATCTTTGTTTGGAGTTGGACATCTCATTAAATTTTTGTGAACTGACAGATGCTACTTAGATGAAGGCTGTTTAGCAAATGCTGTTTTTTTAAAGTATA
>JZLH01S0208572.1:48347-60670 GCA_001188425.1 Eucidaris tribuloides
CGGCAAACATATATTCAATCCAATCCTAGGTCCAAAATTTTCTGTAGGTTCGGGGGGGGGGGGGGGGGGGGGTGGGCACTGTCATTACATACAAGGTGTACACCATGCACTGTAAAAAACGCATAAAAAGGTTGTTTTTGCACAGTTGGACGATGTACTCGCGTACATTGAAAAGAGTATCAAAATCGCCAAAATCAGGAAAAAAGGGTATACTTTAACAAAAGTTTTACTATAAAAGCGTATTCTCTTTCAGACTTGAATACTTGTTTAGGGTATCTGAGATCAACAGGCAATTACTAAAATAGGATCCATTTTAAAAGTCCATACACGCGCATGGGTGTAGACCTTGTAATGACAGTGCTCCCCCCCCTCCCCCCCCCCCCCCCCACCCACAAAGTGGGTGTTCATTTAGTCAGGGCCATACACGCTGTTAAACTAGCATGCTCAAAATGCAGTCCGTAAGAATATAATGTCATTTCTATGAAGTAGATCATAGACTGCACTCGCATAGACAATGAATGTCTCAATCGCTCACCAGAACATGCATTTCCTCTCTCATTGAGATAGATAATAGAGATGTAAAGACCAGTTTGAGCAAGACAACGATAGAATGCATTCAAAGCAGAAAACTTATACTGCATTTATCCGCTATATCGACACCAATCGGAGGTACTGACTTACGCTTATCCTCAGGGCATGCTCCGTTTTACGTAGTCCCACTCCATACATTATGTCAAATACAGACCAGCTACTGCCAAATACTATGTGTATATAGATATTCTCTTAATACTGCATCAGTAGCGGGAGAATAGTTTTATTAAATGGAATTAATACTGAATAATACTATCTCTTAGTAAATACATAGTACATATTATTACAGGGGCTACAATGTTCATGTACCTCGAATTTCCGTATATAGTGTGTATCTGAAATGGTCTGCAATATGTTGAGTGTGATGTGTGTGTTGTGTGATGGATGTGTGTGGTGTGTGCTGGTAGTCAAAAGTATATCAAAACATTAAGAAGACTATAAACATAATTCCTAATATGCTGACTGTTTATTTTAATGACCAAAAATTGTATTTATACACTCTTCTCTTTAAGTTGCATTAAAATTTACATGCAGTTTTACCCTATGCACGTGAGTTGGGGGCCTCCCAGCGCCTCGACGTTTCGCCAGGTGAGATATCTGCAAGCAAAAGCTTGTCTGCTGTGATGGAGTTTCGTCATTTTTTCCTATCGAAGCTCGCATCTTTTAGACATTTCGCGACATCCGAGGTACATGGTTCGTGTGAGTGTGTGTGTGGCTGTAGTTTTGGTGTTGTGCATGTCGCCTGTGTGCCAATGAAGTGTAGGTGCCCAAAAAGTGTGTTGATTTTAGTGTACTTTCATACAATTTGTGTTTTCAGGGCAAAAACTCAGAATGATGTATGATGACCTACTTCTAGATAATTTTGTACTTAATTTTGATTGGTGTGGCAGTGGAGCTTTCAATGATGCATGGATAATTGTTCTATGCGGATTTACTCTTACATTTAATCCAAAGATTTCAGCGTACAAGGTACAGTTATGTATGTAGGAAGGGTTACTCTGCATATTTCATGTTTTAGTTTACATGATGAACACGAATACAGAACTGACGCTACCATCATCTTCTTTGATTTTCGCCTTCGAAAAAAAAATTAAAAAAAGGTCGAAAAACAGAATGAATGACTATACAATTGACCAAAATGACAATAAGAATAGGATATAAGTGAACGTTTAGAGTCGCTATGATAATCTTCTGGTGGTTATATCTATTGCTTAAAACACTACAACAGATGTTTGAATACTATGGAAGCTTAGTACATTATAGATGTGCTTTGTGAATTTATATGTTAGTTAATTAGAGCGCAGATAATATGAGTGAGGATATCTAAATTCATACATGCATGGATTTACTTGGTCATTAGAGTTAGCTGATCTATGGGAAATGAATACAACGTTACTATATTTTTGAAATCAAAAATCGTGCAATTACCAACATTTGACTAGAAGCCAGATAGTTATGTGTTCGTGGGTACATGGTAAAAATAAATTTTTGCAATTATATCTTTTAGATAATAGAGTGACTTATAATGCTGAAAATTGCTCGGCTCTAGAACCTCGCGGTTTTTGTAGAATAGTTCGCGTATGGTAACTGTCTCAGACTATTAACTGTTCAGCTTATAAAGACGCTAGATATATGTGGAGCCTTTGTCTATAAAAGGCAACGTGTCGGTCATCAATAATGTGGTGGACCCTCCAATGCTCGACATATCTCATGGTGTTAGTTTGTGTGCCCAAACTGGCAGCATACATAAGATGAATCATCACTAGTTCTTTAGTTGGTATACGCAATGAATATATGTTTGGATAGTTGCAATGTGTCTTGGAGTGCTACCTTACAGTCTATACTATGTGATGAATAGCTCAAACATCAATGACATATGAATATTGACAGCTCGATTAATCCTTACCCTTTATATAGAAAATTCTGCTGTACACAGTCTCGGAGTCTGTGGACTATGAGGAAAAAGCGTGGCTAAATGTGGGCTTTGACGGGCTTAGACTCGCCTTCTGGAATGATATTTCACTTAGCATTAGCTACGTTTGAATAGTATTAAGACTGCATATATTTACAAGGAATATTATTTATTGAATAATACTAAATCAGATTGACACCGAGCTGTGGAAAATAATGAGCGTCACTCCATGGTTTTTTACTTACTTTTAGTTACAGTGAAACAGATAGTCTTATTTATTGATACGAATGGTCGTCCATTGTGTGATTACACTTACATTTTCATGCCTGAACTGAAGGAATTGGTGTGCATCTTTCATTGACTTTTAGGCCTCTACAGCTGAAGTAGTGAGCTAGAGAAATGCTACTGTTTGTTGGACTTAACTTTGTTTGAGTGTTGTTAGTATGATCCACTACCGAGCAAGTTACGCGTGTACCTATGACTACTCTCTTGGGTAGGTAGGCCGTTCCTGGTGTCAGGGTTGTACCTTGAATAATTACTGATTGTAGCTCTCACAGGTTGCAATTTCTGAATACAATACATGTATGCAATACTTTCAAACTTCAACATGATGTAGTCCTCATAATATTATATTAAAGGTAAATGACATGACTGCGGGTAGTCTACACTTGGGCTGGAACATACTCTAGAATCAAGTAAAATTATGCAAGTTCCTGTTCGAAATCTTGTAGTCAAAGATTTGACGTCATTCTAAATAAACATGTTGAAGCTCGGTGTGAAATCGTCTGCTGAAGCAGCCGTGGTTTGGTGTTTGTGATTTTACGTGTAACACTTTCCATTCATTAACATTAACCTAGTCGAAGTGATCTAGGCGGAACAATTTGATTCGAGAGTTACTCGCTGTGTGGGCTCTTATGGTGCTTTATTTTTATCGTCCCGTCTCGATAGAATTTAATTTAGCCAGAGTCACTCATGTGCGTATGTGATGTTGTTCTCCTAGTAAACAATTACAGACATCTTCAGGTTGGGAGATCACTCCTGCTAGTGTTGCTTGGGTAATTTTAAACCGATTGTCTGTATTGAATTCCTTCTTTACACCTAGTCTTCGTGTGTTGAACCGGGTAAAATTAATTATTGTGTAAATTGCTCTCCCAACCTATTTAAATACTTGCGGACACATTTCGCAGGTCACACGCGCATGGTGTATTCCTTGTAATGACAGTGCTCCCCCCCCCCGTTCATAGTCAGCCCATCAGCTGAAAAGCAGCTCAGCCGAAAAAATTTCCAATCCAATAGTTAGAACTGCAAGATGCTGCTCACCAGAACATCATCCTCAATGTCAGTAGCACATGATGTAAAGAAAATGACAAAACACAAAACACAAAACAGAAAACTATACAAAGCATTTCAACTGTGTGCAGCCAATGGCCATGCTCCATACTCCCACCCCAATTCAAATGCCAGATGCATGAATGTACGCAATCTGATCAAGTAGGGGCCTACTGATAATACTATCTCTAGTTTACAAAATTTGGCAACATTTTATTCCCAATCCATTGTGTGTTTGTGATGTGTGTGTGTGTGTGTGTGTGTGTGTGTGTGTGTGTGTGTGTGTGTGTGTGTGTGTGTGTGTGTGTGTGTGTGTGTGTGTGTGTGTGTGTGTGTGTGTGTGTGTGTGTGTGTGTGTGTGTGTGTGTGTGTGTGTGTGTGTGTGTGTGTGTGTGTGTGTGTGTGTGTGTGTGTGTGTGTGTGTGTCTATGGTACACCTACATTCTTATTTTGAATGTTGTTCAGTCATGCATGCAGGGATTCCAAACAAAAATGGTACCAAGCTATCATGTACAAGTATGTAGGAAGGGTTACTCTGCAATATTTCAAGTTTTAGTTTACATGCATCACACAATACAAACTTGAAAAGCTGTACATTTCTTTGAACTCGCTTAGTACATTACCATGAAGAATAGCACAGCGCTAGCCCTCATTCCACAAGTTGAATTTGGGCATTAACATCTGGGGATTATTTTTATTATTAACCGGTTGGAGACTAATTACGAGTTTACTAGTGTTGGGGTCTATGGGAAATGCATGTTATAGTGAAATCAAATCGTCTCCAACAGGTTAAAGCCCAAGTATAGTTTCGGTACATGGTAAAAAATAAAATTCTTTGCAATTATATCTTTTAGATACATAGGTGACTTATAATGCCATGAAAATTGCTTGCTCTGAAACCCTCCCATTTTTTAGAAATTACTCAAAATGTAAAATCTCCGGGGGGGGGGCCCAAGATATCGGTAAGTTGAAATTCAAATTTAAAATTTAAAACTCAACTTCAAACTTTTGAAAGGACGTTTTCCATTGAAATGTGATAATGACAGCTTTTACAAGTGGGCAATTCCAAGCAAAACAGGACATGAACCCCAAATTTCAAATTAGTTTAATTTGGTATTGAACTTAACTAGAAAGTCTAAATTTTCATAATCTGAATAAGTTTATGCAATTTCAAACTGATAAATATTAAAATATGCATTAATTATCATTTTATTACAAATTGCAGTTATTATGGAAAAAGATACAATTTCAAGTAAAAAAAAGTAGTGTGTTTATTTGACAAATTTTGTAAAGTCCATTTGTTTCAGAAAGATTTAACATTGTTACACATTTTACATATTTTTAATGCTTCAGAGACCTTGCAACAATTTCATCTGTAAAATGTCATTCCGTAACACAAAATATAGGCCTACATGTTTTTTTACCTAATTCTTAAGGAGAGGGACTTAGTCCCATGAAAGTTTATTTGTAAATCAAGGTCATCCATAGCTACAAAATGAGTATACTTTCAGAGTCAAATAATATTGTTGTTCTGAATTATGATAACATTAATTCTGTCATTCCGTAACAAAAATGACGTTACGGAATGACGTCCCATTAAACACACAAATTTCCTTATGTGTAAATGCTCATCTTATACCAATAGATTGCACTTCATGATGGGCTAGCAGACAGCTACTAGTATCAGTCTTAAAATGTCTGTTCAAACCAAATATGGTAAATTTTACCCATATTTATGGCCAAAATTGATGTTTTCATATTTTGTCATTCCGTAACACAAATGAGAAAATATAGTATTGCATATGTTTGGTGGTTGGTAACTTGAAAACTGGAAGTGAACAGCAGAAAATGAAATAATGTACTGTACTCCAATAGTTTATTAGATTTTTCTGATACATGTAAGTATGCATATTTTATGTTCAAAATGCTGTTTTATGTGGATTTCATGGTCAAATTCCATTTGTTGTTCTTAAACAGGTATCCCATAACACTTAATTTGTCTAAAGTTTATATCATATTCTCAACTATTATGAATGGATTTTTATAAGGAAAACTACCACAAATGAAAGAAAAGATAATATAGACTACAAAAGCACTCTTGAAAATATGATAAATGGATCAATTTGAAATGTTTAATATGGAACAAAGATTCGCATTTTAAGTTTCCATCATTCTGTAACAACCGTTATAAAAAACAAAACTGCAGATATTTGATGGTTGGTAGGTTGAAAAATCACCAAATGCAAAAGTGATTAATAGTAGATTACATAATTCATCATTATTCATCAGTTTATTAAAATTTATCCAGATGTTTGTTATGTTCTTGTAATTTTAAAGTTGAACATGCTCTTTCCTGTGCATTTTAAAAATAGTTTTGTTTTTTTAATAAAAAAATTCTAAAATTTTTGGACAGTACAGTAGGTCACGCTTGGAAGTGACCCATGGTAAACGCCGTCGCCTTCTACGATCGCTCGCGATCGCGGTAGCGGTGGTTTGGACCGCAGTTTGCTGCAAGACATGAATTTTGTGGAATGAAACATACTGTACTTGGGCAATTCCAAACGTTACGGAATGACATTTGGAGAACACTTTCAAATTTCAAATATGAATGTCATAAATACTAAAGTAAACTTTATTCATCTAATTTTTCATTTCATTTCATTTCATTTCACAATTCAGGCATTTTGAAACAATTCATTAAATAAGAGAAATATCAGTTACCTATTTCATCATCCTGTTACGGAATGACGCAAAAAGGACATGACTTTTGATCCAAAGTAAACACAGTTAAATCTGTGCAAACTGAAAATAGTCATCATACATGTATCTTTGAGACTACATGTACATGTGGATTCAGTACTATCTTAGCTTTCATATACGTTTGTACAAAAAATTCATTCATAATTGCATGAAATATGATACGAAATGTAAACTGAATGCGTGTTACGGAATGACGTCCGAAATTAAGCATTAAAGACCATAACTTTGTGGAAGCCTTATCTAAAAAGTTGTCAAAATTTGCTATCTGACATATCTGGTAGGGTTTGGCTGGACAAATAAACACCCTAGTAGAACACAAAAAAGTTATGCGCGGTCATTCGTAAAATATGTGCAGATCAAAATCGGCACATGAATTAAATCTCACCTAATAGAAAATTCTGCTACACAGCAGTCTGTGGACTATGGAGAAAAACGGGAATGGTCGCTCAATGATTTTCACTTTTTAGCACTTAATGATAGTTTTAAGCTGCAATGTTTTCAGGATTTCATTTTTAGACCTTATCAGAGACACCGATAGCTTGGAAAATCATGTCACTCAAATTTTTTTAAATTGGAAACAGTGTTTATTTTTTACGATGGCCTTTAACCAAATTTTCATGCCTGAACTGAAGGAATGGTGTGGATTTCATTTACTTATTAGGCTCTACAGCTGAAAATAATCAGAAATGCAAGTTTTGGACTTAAACCTGTTGAAGAATCGTACACAATGTCACTCACGAGAGAGGTGCCTTGACTCTGTGTGCGATTCTTATACCTGGCCAAAATTGCATTTCTGAATACAATACTATGCAATACTTTCAACAATGAGTAAGTCCTCATAATTTATATTAAAGGTAAATGACATGACTGGGGGTAGTCCTCAACTTGGGCTGGAACTACTCTAGAATCAAGTAAAATATGCAAGGATTCTCCTGTGAAAATCTTGTAGTCAAACATTGACTCATTCTAAAATAAACAATGTCAATATCACTCGTAACACGGAAACCTGCTGTGTGGCTCTCTATGGGGCTTATTTTTATCGTCCCCGGATAAAATTAAGATACTCCTATGTTTATGCTTGATTCTCCTTAAGTAAACAAATTACAGACCAATCCTTCCAGGTGGGAGATCCACTCCTGCTAGTGTATAGTTGGTATATATTTCAACTCATTTGGTTCTTGAGGCATTTTCAAGTGTTCCCAATCATGTCACTTACCTTTAAAGGTATTGGCTAACATTTACCACAGTTAAAAAAATCTGAGCCACATGATTCCCCATGCTACCAGTGTCTTTGATGAGGTCTAAAAATGAAGCCCTGAAAAAAATTGTATTTCAAAATGATTATTTAGTGCTCTAAAAAAGTGAAAATCGTAAGTTGACCAGATTCACTTGCCCATTTCCTCCCATAGACTTATTGTGTGTACACCTAGGCTATTAAAACTCGCCCGAGTTTTAATTGTTTATTCATGCATAACTTGCCATTAGCAGTGTAACTTTCCAAACTGTTGTATTCTAGGGTGTTTATTTGTCCATTTGAACACTACTATGTAGCTCAGATATCAAAGTTTGACAATTTTTTTACATTGAAGCTCCACAATGTTAGCCTATCACTTTAAATTATTATTACAGGCCAGACATGAATATTTGGTTCAAGACATTTATTGAGTTAAGTTTTTGAATTAAAACAATTTTTCTATAAAAATAGTAACGTTAGGTGCTGGATTTGTGGAGCCATGTCTCCTGCCTTAGCACATAACTTCCATAGAAGAGCGCCCTCTATCATCAAATTTTAAAAATCTCCAAGAAAAGATAGCAGACAGCTGTAAGGGGTAGTATAGCATCTATTGCACTATAGATCTACACCCCTTAACCCTTAAACAGTTGTATGGGTGCACAACGCCAAGCTACAACTCCCGTGACTGCATAATGCATATATAGCATCTATTGCACTTTGTTTCCCTGGCCTTGCTTGTATTAGCCTTTTGACATGGCCCTCTCGCTGTTATGGGCGAGCGAAGCGAGCCAGCCAAGCGCGGCAGCGCAAGGGCTTTTTGAGTTCTGCTTGGCATCCGAAAAGTAATTATTATTCATGACCACAGGAACGACCGATCTCAGTTCGAATCAACCAATGAAATTGCACGCTACGATCCCGTCTTGGCCTTGTCAACTATTCGGCGGGTTGAAAGAAATTCCTCTACAATACATATACCATCAAACACCAAATTAGTACACGTCCATTGTTTGAACACAGTATTTGAAGCATTTGTGCAAAAATCTGCGTTTGCAAATCATTTCGCCTAATGAAATAGTGAACGCTCCAGATCGTTTCGTTTTAGCAGCAACCAGTCTGTACGAACATTCAACGTAGGATCACGTAGATAGACACGCTGATTGGTTGATTTTTGCTACCCAAAATAGGGTGCTAGCAAAATTCGGTAATTCAAAGGTCTAACATAAGAATTGGAATCAGATCTCAAAAGGCCCTCGCGCGCGTCCGTAATACAGCGAGAGGGCCTTGTCAAAAGGCTATGCTTGTGTGGTGTTTTGACTGTGGAGCTATTTTTTGTTAACTCGTTTGAATACAAAACATTGCAGTTATTTAGTGACAACAGTTAGAAGCAGCAGGTGCACTGCATAACTTTCGTGTAATTTGCAACTCCGTCGGTTGCCAACATGTATCTTTTGTTGTCGTGACATTTAGCGTTCCTTACATTCTGCATATCATTAATGTATCAGCAGTAGCCAATCAGAGAGGTGTGAATCTGAACTAGAATTAGTTATCGTGTATTTTATGACGATGGAAGTGAAGTATCCAATCGAATCATTCTGATTTTTGGTGGCTCGGCAGTTCGGAAGTCTTCGTGGATTTTATCTTCACTTGTTCTTAGCGATTTCACTGTGGAAGGATCGCACGAGTTTAGGAGCAAGTCACCTGCCTATTTTGTTCAGCGCACATGATTCGCCTTGCCGTGATACAACTGGGACATTTTAGTTTACGCCATTAATTTGTACAAGTTTTATGTCAGCAAACACTGCCAGTTTTCTTTGG
Organism: Eucidaris tribuloides; assembly: GCA_001188425.1. Classification (NCBI taxonomy): domain Eukaryota; kingdom Metazoa; phylum Echinodermata; class Echinoidea; order Cidaroida; family Cidaridae; genus Eucidaris; species Eucidaris tribuloides. Next base: position 57,989 of record JZLH01S0208572.1, read on the forward strand.
GAGACTTTAGCGGAAGCACGCATCTTACTCCACATATATCCACGAGAAATCATCGCGTCTATATTTATTTTGTGACCGGGAAAAGTGCAATATCTGAACTCATAACACTACCGCATGTGAACTGTGCAGTCAGCAGTTAACACTCACATGGGACAGTGCAACGACCCGAGTTACCTGTAGCTAGCTAGCTACTCGTGTCGCGTTGTATAGCGAACAACGAGTACACTGCAAGTGCCACAGTTCCACGTGTTGGAGCTAAATTCAACTCATCTGTGCAGTCTCAATCCTGCTCATGGTCTGGCGTTTTGGCAATTGGTGAGTGAACTCATATTACAGTTTCGCAACGTTATTACATGCATTGTCTTGGAATCTTGGAACAGCTCCTCAGAAAGTTAAGATGCAGGCTTACAAAAGCTTGGTACGCCCACACGTTGAGTATTGTAGCACCGTTTGAGATCCTCACACCAAGAAAAATATCCAGAAAGTTGAGGCAGTACAGAGGCGTGCTGCCCGCTTCATCACGAATAACTACAGTCAGGAAAGCTCAGTTACAGCTATGCTCAATTCACTGGAGCTCCCCACTCTTCAACTAAGAAGACGTCGAAGCAGACTAACCATGATACACAAGATAGTACATAATAATATCAACCTTCCACTCGAATGTCACCTTAACTTCAATAAGCGGGAACCCAATGCAGCCTGCACAAGGAAATTTAACCTGTTATCACTCGAAGTTCCATTTACATGTACCAACTGCTTCCAGAAGTCTTTTTTTCCTAATACTGCACGGGATTGGAACTCTTTACCATATCATCTCACATCAATCAGTGATTCACACTTGGGCAGTTCCGGAAAAGTGTCAACCTAGGGGTAAAAATTTCAAACTCTTTTGACAAACGTAAATTGCATTATCATTTTAAAGCCAATACATTGAACTTTCTAAATTTGTAACTTTCAAATCAATATCACCAAGGTCAAGGTCACCATGACCCAGTTTATCATAGCATAAATGAAATTCTAGTTTTATCACAGATTAAGGGTATTAAATATTTTCCTGGTATTTTTTTAACTGAACAAGTGTATTTCATTCCTTCTTCATAGTAGATGATTGCATCATAACCAATTATTTGTGCACGCAATGATAATTTAAAATGTGATAGTCTGTTGATTAATTAATTGCCATTTTATTACATAACAAGTATGGTCATGTACGTCCGTCACAAAAAAAAACAATTTTTTAATATTTCAGAGAGACAAATTACTCAACAATTGCAACAATGCCAATGCAAAGTAAGCTTAAGGGTCTCTACATAGTCAACATAAAATGTTATCCTAATTACCTCTTATTAATTATTTAACGACCGGTTGGACGTACACTTTTTTTGTACGTCCAACTGCACGTTTTTTGTACGTCCATTACGATATCATATATTTCTTTATTTTTCTTCTTTCCAAATGTATTTGCTTGTTCTATTCCATCTCATTTGTTATCTTAATAATCTAAAATGGCAACAAACTATCTCTGATTGATTAATTATTAATTGATTAACATTGATGAGGTCATGAAAGGCAGAGAGGAAACCGAAGCATATTGGCAAGCAACAGTGCCTGTGCCAAATACACACAGGATTTTACTGTGTTGTTCCCATCATCAGCAAGCACCATTTGATTCTGGGGAATACAGACAAGGATGATCTCATCTAGATGACACTCTTAACAGTGTGGATGACACCTCTGATGATGACCTTGACATAAACATTGGGGACTGGTTAGTCAGTGTGTTAGTTGATTATCATGGGAAATGTTTCGCTGGGAAAGTTATAGAATTTGGGGAAAATAATATTGAGGGCGGGCGCCCTCAGCGTTTTGCGTGATATGTCCGCGTTGATGCAAAAAGCTCTCACCACGATGTTTCACAATCTTTTTCCTCGGAGTCTCCCACATCTTTTAAGACCAAATTTGTGATGCCCGAGTACACGGTTCTAAAGATCTATAGGCATAATTTTGTGCATGCATGTTGCACCAAAAATTGCTCTAAAGCATTATTTTGTGTACAATTTCAATACAAATTGTGTTTTCAGCCAAAAATCATAAATGTATGAATATATTTGATTTTACTGATTCAAATTTCTGAAGTACATGTTGTGGAACGCATAAGTGTCACTGACATATTTCTTCGAAAAAACAATGAAAAACAAAAGGTCCAAAAAACAAGGAAATACATAAGAAATTGCAAAAACGATAGAATACAAAGAACAAAAATATGGATATGCAATTTCTTTCACTTTTTGTGTTAAATGCAATATATAGAATATAATTATGAAAAAGACGTAAAGAAAATTCAAAAAAAGATTATGCTCCCATATGTTTAATACACGTACGTCCATCACGGACAAATTGTACGTCCGTCACGACAATAAAACATATAATAGCTGAACATAAAAATATAAAAGCAATATTAGTTTGGTAATTTACTATCATTTGACATCTACTCCATACAATCATAACTGAATTTGAAGAAAAAACTCTAAGAATTCACAGAGTTTGCAAAATGAATATTAGATGTCAGAAAAAATGTCTGTCAGTACGGGCGCACGTCCATTATCGGATATTCTCTCCAATTTCGGAGAGACTCTCCGATATCGGAGACTTTTTCTGCTCTCCAATTTCAGAGATAGTCTC
>JZLH01S0208649.1:44533-60403 GCA_001188425.1 Eucidaris tribuloides
AATTTCTTTTTAGGACTGTAGTTGTATTGAATGCATTACATTGAATCCAAATAAAGAATTCAAGTCGATCTTAAAGTATCATCAGACCTTCGTATCTGTAATATAATACACTGTATACATATTCGTAATACATTACAATCCAATATTAGTCAATTTAAACTTTTGTTTAAATGACCAATGCACCGAATCATTGAATGAAATTAACTAAAATATTGTATTAGCATTATGCCTATTGTTAGGTTTTACAATTAAACAATCGCTTCAAGTCTAATAACGATTTGCATTGAACAAAATTATTGTAAATGGTTTGGAGTATATTTCGTACTTTTCAACAGTGACGAAGGGGAGGGTGCGGAATTAACTCTTAACAAAACATTAAGTCGTTCTGTCTAAATGGAATTAACGTCAGAAAATTAGTTATGTACCCTATCATTTTAAGTTACATCTACTATAGGGATCGGAACGGACAGTTTTAACTCTTCGTTTAAGGGAAGACGAAAACTGTCACCGATGCCATCAGTTTTCCAGCGGGTTCGATGGCATTTTATCCGCGGGCAATTTACCGCGATCCTCGGCGGGGAAAGCGCGACGTCCTAACAGTTCTTTGCGGATAATAGGTTGGTCGTTATTCGTATCGCCTTTCTTTCAGGGTATATCGTTGTTTCACACACGTTAAGGTCAAAGATATTTTCTGACTAGATATTTTGGCATGTCTACAGAAAAGCCCTGTTAATGATGCTTATAAGGATAGATATTTGTAATATTGCAAAATTGTACAATTTACTTTTATATCATACGCTTTTTGATATAGAATATACTGAAAGGCAGATTAATTCTTAAGGACGCTTCTTGCGTTGAAGCACGAACCGACGTCGATTGACACAAAGTAAGCCACAGCTTTTGCTCATTGGATTATTACTTAAGTTAACACAATCGAGAAGGAAAAATATTTAGGCTTAATTCATCCTGATTGGTGTTCCATATTCTTTTGTAAATCAACATCACCAATTGTTGTTATCCCTGTACTAGAGTCTTGGGGGAACAGTGGACAGGAAAAACATTATTGTATATAAGTTATTAAATCGAGAAAATCAAGAAGCTATATGTAGCTTATACTCGTACGCACGCTGATAGGCCTATACACGCTTGATTTAGATTCTATATTATTTGTTTTTAATTTCGTTGCCTTGTGTGAAATAAATACGTTTAAAAGCTTCAATTTTAAAGAAGACTGATTTTAGATTTTTGCCTCTCATTTCTATGCACTTTTTAAATGAATTCTTCTTACTTTAATAGTTTTCATAATTATTTTCCTGTGGACCACAAATGGAAATAAGATTTACATTTTTTAGTAATGTTGACTTAGTTATCGACAAAAAATGTTATAATTGTACACAATATTGGTTTAAGCAATATTTATACTAAAATTTAGTTGAAGAAACAGTGGGGAGGCGATGAAAAGCTAACAATATGTATGTTTAACTGCCACTTATCATATAAGTCCTTTTCATGTATTTATTTCGCCATTTGTGATTTCTTAGCAAATGTCAGTCAGCCATAATGCCAGGACTAAAAGTGCGTAGTTTTTTGGGCGTAGCAATCGAATATTTAGGCAGTAATCTTGATCATGTGATAATCTTTTGAAAGAAATCGTTATCACAATCTTAAAATTCGTTCTGAGTTGGTAAATACATGCTAACTTGATTTTAAAATTAGTTTTTTAGATTTTTTTTAGGCAAGTACACGTCGTCGTTAAATGAGAGATGCATCTTTGCAATGAACTGTCGAGAATTTTCACATATGCGTCACGTTTGGGGGATTAATTCCCACTATGGCTTAAGTGCTATTATGCTCATTTTTGCTTTTTAGTCAAGGCGGACACTTTTTATAATTATTAAAGGTGGAAGAGAAGGGATATATCGCATTTTCACCTCTCTGAATATCCCATTTCCTTCACTATAATTAATAAAATAAAAATGTCGCCTTGGACTAATTAACAATAACAATGTCAAGATTCTGCAGCTTTGGTATTTGTTCCTCTGTCATCGTGTCATGCCGTAACCAGTGATGGCCTGGTGGTATTGTCGCAGCCCGGAAAGCTGTAGATGCGGTTCGAAACCTGGTTCATTTTTTTGGCATGTTTGTAAAAAATTATGTAGATCAGCAGTTGCGATCTAAACTACAGAGAGAGACAAATGAAAAATCTATTACATCGTAATATCTGTGTTATAGAAAGAAATGAAGTTCATATAAAATGATGTTATTTATAAATCTGATATTCACCCAGTTTGTGCATATTTGATTATTTAAAACAAGACAATTTTAAGTAGATGGACTGTTTTACCATGTTATGAAGACCAAATCCACTGTAATCATAATGATGGCAAAACACTCTACACAAAATGAATATTTTAAACAACACATTAACGAAATTAGCACGAAAATGGTATCGTTCTCTTTCTTGATTGTATTCAGTCAGTTATGGTTATATCATAACATCGGTGTGCCTGTGCAAAGTCGTTAACTGCATGTCGTGTGTCTACGCAAAGGCCCGCTAATATCATACATAATGAATACAGTTAATGGCCTTGCATAGGCACACGACATACAGTTAAGCCTTTGCATAGCAAAGTCATTTTTCTCAAAACTAATATTTTCAAGATAAATCATTTTACCATGACTGCCGAACTATCAGCATTGACTGCTCATATCTACTACTTTTTTTCCTTTGAAATGCATTATTATACTGTATCTTATTCAGTATTAACCCCTTTTGACACGTGGTACCTAATTTTTGAAGAGATTACAGTGAAGACACTTATTCAAAATACCCCCATGTAAAATCGCACTTAAATGCAGTAACTACAATAGATTAATAGGGTTTTTGACCATACAATTTTGATAATTTTGATATTATATAGTAAGTTATTTTTATGGACCTATTTATTCGATATATAACTGTAAGATTGGTGTTCCTTTCCATACTTCGTAACTAGGTTTTCTGCTAGATACAATGGCTATCTAACATATTTATGTTTAGAACTTGCAATGTATATGTATATGCATGATAGATGTTTTATTCTGCACAAAATTGTCCTAGACTAACTTTGAAAGAAACAAACATTTGCTGCTCAAAACACGCAATGTTTTACACACGTGACGCAATGTATAATACACGTGTCGTAATGCGATTGTTGGATTTCAGACGCATCAAACTGAGCAGAATATTCTATATTGCCGTGTTTCAAATGTCATAAATACGTCATAAGTGGCCACTCATCGCGCAAAAGAGCATGTTATCTGAAGGACAGCCCATAATTGGGTAGATATTTCCGCCCATTTACAATTAATTCATTATAAAAGGATTAATTTGAATTGCGCTTGAAGTAATGTTTGTTGTAATTGCTCATGGTTTGTAAAATTCAAATTAGACTCAGAATCAGATTTCAGATTCAGATTCAGATTCACCTTTATTGTCTATGTTATGAATACATTATAAATGTTGTTTCCACGGGTAACATGATTTATGATGATTTCACGGTAAACAACACAATGATATAGTAACATCTAATACACAACGTATACATAAAACGTGTAACACTAACATACATAACGTATAACGTATAACATATAACGTATAACATGTAATAATTTAGTAATATTTAAAACTTTCATTTTTTGACAGTAATAATTGGTTCTATGATAATTAAAGAATGTGAAACAAAATGAAATTCAGCATATAATGAAAATAAATTGATAACATTATAATTTAGTAATATAATGATATTATGATGTTATAACACTAATTGGTTGCTGAGTGTATGTTGTATATTGTTAGGCTAAGTCTTTGAACTACATGGTCACAGATTCGAGAAATTATACTGGCTAAGTGTTGTGTCACAACACAGTTTTATTGAAGTTAATTTAGGAATGATATAGAAAAAAAACCTCATTTTTAAAATCTTTTAATATTTTGGAAACTTAATTAGTATTACGATAAATGTATAAATCTTTCACCGTATAAATTCTTTTAAAAAGCTTTTTAGAGGACCCTCCACTTCCACCTATCTTATTTACTCAATTGCTTATTATATTTTTTGACGTCGTTTTCAAGTTTGTTTATGTTAAAAAAATTATGTGCACATGCATATATGCCTTGTTCTCGTCAAACTCATATTATATTATTAGTTTTTTTTTTTAATTATGTGTATGGCATATATGCATGTATTTTTGTTTATATATTACTTCTGTGTACCTGTGTCTGTATTTGTTTTGTATTTATGATGGAAGTGAAATAAATCAATCAATCAATCAACCATAATTTTTGACTGTACATACAAAATGTTTTTAATTGGATTCAGATATGAAAAGGGTTTGTGTTTTCGATTGAATTGACAATCACCCTGTTTCTCTTACCTTAATAAGATTCCCTTTGTAACTGCCTAGTTAAAAACAACAACAACAATACAAATAATGTCATACCCACTGATCTGGTAGTTCAACTAATATAATTCATTTTAATGAAGGTCAGTGACGATGATTTGAAAAGTAAAGAAATCCTTAAAAGAAATAAGTTGAAATATTTACCGGTATATACACTGGCTACAATTTAAGCATGAAGAATTTTGGGTCCTAACATACCTGGTTAACATACGCGTTATGGGCATAAAGTTATACAAAAACTTAAACTGTTTTACCCCTCTCCAACTCCCAATTCCTGGGTATCATCAGATTAAAAAAAAAAACGTTAACGAGCTGTGCAGTTTAACGTGAGCATGGGCAGAAGAATTATGACTGGTCCGGATTGAACTTATCTCTCTTCGATTTCCAAACTTTTTCCAAGTTAGCTTTGAAACTTGATTAGGTGCTATTGACGACAAAATCAGGGAGACGTTCCATTCTTTTACAACTCTCTGAGAGAATGCATTTAGCCTCTACTGGTCTTCTCATTTGTTCTGTAGTGACATTGAACTTGTGACCTCTTGTTCTGTTGTCAGATCTGAATGTAAAGAAATTGCTTGCTTGGACATCTTACAGACCACTCGTCTTGTTTTTTGTTTATCTGAGGGAAAAAAAAACAGCAACCATTAATTTTTTGGGTCTTGTTTTGTTTACCTGAGAATTTTTTTCGTATTCATTTAACAGTATGACTAATAAAAATGAAACCATAAAAAGCTACTCAACAAATTTGATAGTAGTTGAACAACAATCAGGAAATGTTTGACTATTCATTTTTGTATCGCAAACACCTCAACATATACTTGATCCGAAGCATTGTGTCTTAAATTGAGGACTACTTCAAATATTGCCACTTCCCCTTAATCTATCCTTTTTCTTTCTGTACTTGCGAAGTACCACTTGCAATCGCTATACTTGGTACTTGTTACGTGTTATACTGTTATGCAATTAACCTATTCATTTTTGCTTTCTTTCTTAAATGTCACTTTTCAGTATTAATTATGCTGTTGTGGTAACTCATATTTTATTGATTCATTGTATTGTGCAATTTACGTACTGTTTGTACATTACATGCGTAACGGTTGTATATGTTTATCTTTTTTATTTCATATTTAGTATATATTTCCAATATGTTTTCATTGTAAGGCTCTTTAAGGAGAGCAGTGTACACCACTGAAAAAAAACTATCCTGTTAAACAAAACCAAATAATAAATAAATTAGTAATACAGCTTCATAAAAAACTTACCTTTGTGTTTCATTTGAAATTATGTTTTTTTATTATTGTATTTTTCAACTATGTTTGATTCGCTCTTACACGCGTAGAACAGTGTAGGGATCACCCTTAAAGAGAATCAGAGTACTGGTTGATGATGGATGTTTTTTCATAAAAATTCCACATTTCACTGCTTTTCTGGTAAAGGTGTATTATATTTGCATTGTTATGTGGGACTAATTCACTTCAAATGTATAATAGTTGTAGGATTTGCAGTTTAAACAGGTGAATTTTCCACCAAGGGATGGGGGGGGGGGCAGCGTAACCCCAGTTGCCCCAGAATTTTGAAAACTGAAAAAAATGTATAGAAAAAGTAAGTAAAAATATTGTCGCAAGCATCTTATTCAAGCTGGTAAAGTGCTCTGAAATACCACTTAGTAGATGTTAGCTCCCGTGCATACCATCTGTCTGTAATATAAGCCTATATTGCTTGATATATAATTTGAAACGTGTACTGTAAACCACTGCCAAATGCATATGTCAGCAATGCAAGACCTGGGGGATGGAGACAAGTTAATATTCAAAATTTGCCACTTTCCACCACTTAAATCCCCTGGCATTGCCAGTAATATACCTCGACACTATGGCAAAATATCTTTTCATATAGGTTTCGTAGGTTACCTTTCCAGCTGATTTAGCTCGATTTTTTTACACACTTTGGGAAGTTCCCCTCCTAACCCACCAGATAATGCAGGATACATGCAGATGGCCCATTCATTATATGTGAATATGTGATCTTTATATCAAAAAAAAAATGGTTACCTTTCCAGCTAGTTTGACACCTCTGGCTGCCGGACTATAATAAAGATAATGGAATAACTTTGATTCAACAAAAATAAATCTCCACCAAAGGACAAACAACTTGTTCATTAATATTTAATTTTAGAGGTCTACCTCTCCTATTGTAAATGTACCGGTAAGCTTTCACAGAGTAACAGAACAGAAATCGCTTATTTATTTAAGATCAGTTTTGCTACTACCTTAGCACTTGTAAAAAGTGTCAAATTTTTCATTGACATTCTCTGACATAAACATGGAAAAGCGAAAATAGTGTATGGCCTAACAGAGTTTTGTAATATTACGCTACAGTTGTGAACTCATTAATACGCTACTACATATCCACGATACGTAATTGTATCGTTTCCTAATACTTGTATTTATCATGATGCTGGAAACCTGTTTCTTTTTGTACACCAGATATCATAACTGAATTTTCTTTCATTTTAAGAAGAGACTGAAGAGTAGGTGTAACCAACAGGGGTTTATTATGTGGTACATAAAACGGTACACAAATGAACTTCTTGAATGCGTAATATCTCAGCTTACTTGTACAAGGCATTCATCTTTATTCTACATAAACAATGTAAAGCAAAGTTACATAAAGAACTAGTTTTATGTTTTAAACCCACCTTACAATTACAAATATATTTATCTTCAGTGCTCAGAAGGCCTATTGTGTTAGCATTCTTTTTTTTAAATTATTTCTACTAGAAGATCACACCGGTATGAAAGTAAACGCGTAAGCCTACCATTGCATAGATAAGTTTTGCTTTACCAGTTGGTTTAGGCTATTCTTTATTTTTCAACATGTATTATCTTTGAAGTACAAGACCCTTATTTAGCACCAAAATGCCTCAAATCTCACTCACTAAATCTACTGACATGGAATTTATTTGCTGAATTGAACCTCCAGCCTGTCAGGCTGTACGGTTTAAATTAATTCAGTGGGTAGACAACTCTGTAAATTGTATCATAAAAGCTGTGGGTAGACCACTGTTTAGCAGTATCAGGCACTGTTCAGACCTTTGGAAATTGTGGCTCAGTAGCCTGCTGACTAATGGTGGAAATTGTTAACATTGTATTTGTACGTTATGTCATAATAGACTGTGTATTTCATTTACCCCCCCCCCCTCCTTGTTCCTCCCCTTCCTTCTTTGTTGTAGTTTTTGGACTCAGTTTTTTGTGTATTTTCTTTACACGTATTTGCTTGTTTACCTTGTTGCACTTGTTACCCTTGTTCTATGAAACTCTCTCATTAGTTGAGTCTGAAATTAAAGGCAAGGTTCACCCTGAAATCAAGTTGGTTTTAATAAAAGCAGAACAATGAGAGAAACATATTAATGAAAGTTTGGCGAAAATCCACCAAAGAATAACAGAGTTATGAAGTTTTAAAGTTTTAAATTTGTGACGTCATATGCGAGTAGCTCCCTTTATGTCATGTGATATAAATTCCATAAAAGTGCCGTTTTCTCAGAAATTTGAAATTGATTTTACCTGTGCATCTAAGATATTATCAAAAACATTATTCCACACATGCAACTATGAAAAAAAACAACATTTAATTATCATGAACCGTTAAAAATTTGAAATTTAAGGAATTTATATAACATGACATATGGGGAGCTGCTCGCATGTGACGTCACAAATTTAAAACTTTGAAAAGCTCATAACTCTGTTATTCTTTGGTGGATTTTCGCCAAACATTCACCAATATGTTTCTCTCATTGTTCTGCTTTAATTAAAACCAACTTGATGTCAGGGTCAACCTTGCCTTTAAGTCTTGAAAATGAATTGAAACCATAGTGTAAAACCATATCACTCAGTGATTAGAGGGTATCCATTCCGTGTTCACTACGTGAATAATGTGTGGCGACTGTTTTTTCCCCAGGCAACCATGTTGAAAGTATGAGCAACCCACTTTTTTAAAAATTGTATGTGCTACAAGTTTATATACCATATCGTCGGTATAGAACCAGAAGGGCGTTAATGCTAAATACATTGACAACCAGCAGGGCGTTAATTCCATTGACTTCGCACAGTGATAACGCCCTTCTGGTTCTCAACCGGTTATGCGTTAACGCTCTTCTGGTTCTATACCGACGATATATACCAGCATAACTCATGTATGTTAGATTGTGTCAGGGATGTGCCAAGGTCCACTTCTTCCCGTTCATTATCATACAATACGGTTAGTTTAGTGCTTACAAATGTTGTATTGAAAGTCTGAGATCCATACGTCATGATTTGGTTGTTTTTGATTGAAAAAACTAATAACGACGATTACCGAGATGGTGTTCTTTCCGTGAGTTTCAATTTGCCTCAAACTTGCTGAAATCCGCGGTTTTTGTGTAACGTCGCCAAGACGAGCGTAACGCTCTGATTGGCTAACGGTAAGGCTCTGCACGACCGTTGGCTACGGGCTGATCGGACAATTTTGAAGGCACTGTGCACGTTTGACGTTCGCGGATTTTTTAAATTGCTCTCTGAGCAATTTGAAAAAAGGATGAAGTTTTGAACCGTCCAGATTTTCACCAAAACTCAATATTTACCAAGTCTCTATGAGAGGTTTATTTATATTAATCTCACATTGATATGATTCAAGTGATTTCATTCTATAGATGTTTTTCTGACGTGCAATCAATGACACAACTTCTAAAGTGGCAATAAATACAATTAATGGAAAGAAATACATAAAAAATATTTGGGAAGTAAATGCATTCACAGTCTTTTTTTTGGGGGCGGGGGGGGGGGGGGGTCAGAGAATCCGCTGTCACTACCTAAAGTCCCGAGTTCAAAAAAAAAAAAGATAATGAGGGTAGGGGGTAGTGTCGAAAATTTTTTTCACTCCAAATCGGAGGTCCAAACGGGGTTCCTTTTGGCATTGGCATTAATTCGTGATGTCATCCTATTCAACAAGGGGGATGATTGAATAAAGCACCCCCCCCCCTCCTTGGTGAATAGGGTGACATCAGGGATTTACGCCAATGCCTTTTGGTGCATGCTCCTCTTCCCAGATCAGCCGACAAGTGAAAAAAGGGGGCCTTCTTCCTCGTCAGGGGGCACTCTGCCCCCCCCCGCCCCCTTACGTACGCTAGTGCTCCTTTCTTCTGTATCCTCTTCATCTCTCATTACCTTTTTTTTGCTTTTTGGAGGCCACCATTACCATCAAGCTTCATGCTCAAGATGGTGGTCTCGGTATATCTCTGTCTTGTAAATAATTGGTATGTTGTGTTTTGTTGAAATATTGTGTAATACTTATTACGTTGTATTTTGATGAAATATTATGTTTTACCCTGGAGCCGCCCCTGAACCAACACTTAATTTGTTGTCAACGAATTTTTCTCTCAGACAGATGGTACCATCAGTGACTACACGTATGATCCAATTATTCTAATTTTCCTCGCAACTTATCATTCTGTCACTACTCTTAGTAATTTGAATAAAACGAACAAGCTCAACAACGTAAACTTCATTTGACGAGAAAACAAGCAGCAAAGGAAAAAAATCTAAGTTATATTTATAACATGTGACATTTGAAGGAATTACAATGTGCACAATTTGAATTAGTTTGAAGTCTCTAATGGAAAATATATTCAGAGTTGCGGTGCGGAACGATTTGCTTACAAATCTTCCTCGCGGAGATAATTGTCTATATAATTCATTTGGATCTAGTAATAACTACGAAAGAATCTGAACAGGTTTAAGTTTGCAAAACGTATGATAATGAAAAACACAATGCAGTTATGTATAGCAACAAAAACTGCAGCAAAAGTAACAGGAAATCTAAAATAATACCCTTTACATATATCTTCTTTGACAAAAACAATTACATGAAAAACGTTTTTCAAGAATTTTATCAATTAATGTTTGTGTATTATGAGCAGGAGATTATTGAAAGTTTGCCTTGTACATGGCTGAGGACGTCATATTTGACGTTACAACTGTAACTACCATTCAAAAAAAATGTTGAAATCGGGAGACGTAAGCAAAATAACAGTCAAATCTCTTTAATCATCTTCTAGAGCTTATAGGAGGAGGATTTGAGAAGTAAATATGAATTTATGAGTCTAATACTAGAGAGGATGCTGCAAACCTGATCTTTATTTCAATTCTGTATTTTTTAGTTTTACGTCAGAATTCTTCATAAGGACCGTGTGGGGTCCCATACCCAGAACGCGATGGGGGTGGGGGTGGGGTGGGGGGTCACCCCCAAAAAGGAGAAAAGGGGAGAGAAAGAAAAGAGGATCGGACAGGCCGAATATATCACCATTTTCTCTTTTAAAGCCACAGGCTAACATTGTGGAGCTTCAAATTAAAAAAAAAAGAGTCAAACTGCTATCTGAGCTATAGTCGTGATTGAATGGACAAATAAACACGCTAGAATATAAAAGTTAGGCAATTTATGCTGCCACTGGCAAGATATGAATGAATAAACGGTGAATACTTAGGCCAAGAACAACAAAAATAGATCTACACACAGTAAATCTATGGGAGGAAATGGACAGGTGAATCCGGTCGACTTACGATTTTCACTTTTTTAAAGCACTAAATCATTTTGAAATTCATTTTTTTCAGGGCTTCATTTTTAGATCATATCAAAGACCCTTGGAGCATGGAGGATTATGTAGCTCACATTTTGTTTTTATACTGTGGTCATTGTTAGCTTGTGGCTTTAACTTGAGTTGCACCATAGGACACCCCTGCTGGAACACGGAAGCCCCTCTCTTTTGGGCTGTTCTAATTATTAGTGGTGGCAACTCTCTCACCCCACCGTACAAAGTCATGGCCATATCACCGAGTACGTTATCTTCGTCTGCATAAAATATGACAAGTTCACCTTATGCGCTGACAAAGCATAATCCAACTGTGCTTTTCTGCACAATACAATATGTTTCTCGATGCAATGTATGTAATGCATGATTGAAATAAAACTATGATATAACACTGCAACACTGTAATATAGAATATGGAATATCAAGTATAGCATATTGAATATAGAATACAGAACATAGAACATACAATATATAATATAGAACATAGAACATAGAATATAGAATATAGAATATAGAATATAGAATATAGAATATAGAATATAGAATATAGAATATAGAATATAGAATATAGAATGTAGAATGTAGAATGTAGAATGTAGAATATAGAATATAGAATATAGCACATAGAATATAGAATACAGAATACAGAATATACAATTTACAATATACAATATAGAACCCTAAATATAACATATATGATATAAATATGTCTTTTATACATATATGATAAATTCATTAAGTGTACTGTATCTTTGATCATAATGTTTGGTAACTGAAATGAACTAACGCAGTGTAATATAGAATATGGAATATAGAGTATAGCATAGAGAATATAGAATACAGAATATAGAATATACCATATAGAATATAGAATACAGATTACAGAATATACAATTTACAATATACAATATAGAACACTGAATATAAAATATATGATATGAATATGTCTTTTATACATATATGATAAATTCATTTAGTGTACTGTATCTTTGATCATATGTTTGGTAACTGAAATGAACTAACGCACTGTAATATAGAATATGGAATATAGAGTATCATAGAGAATATAGAATACAGAATATAGAATATAGAATATAGAATGTAGAATATAGAATATAGAATATAGAATATAGAATATAGAATATAGAATATAGAATATAGAATATAGAATATAGAATATAGAATATAGAATATAGAATATAGAATATAGAATATAGAATATAAATATAGAATATAGAATATAGAATGTAGAATATAGAATATATAATATAGCATATAGAATATAGAATACAGATTACAGAATATACAATTTACTATATAGAACACTGAATATATCTTTTATGCATCTATGATAAATTCATTTAGTGTACTGCATCTTTGATCATATGTTTGGTAACTAAAATGAATTATAGATAACTTTGCTTCCTCTTTTTAAAAAGGATTCGTAGAAAATTCATTGATATGATATTGTTTTCGCTGTTCCGCCATATCATGAAACATATGTCTGATGCATTATAATTTATATTTCTACAACCTAAGATTGTTAACGAATGCCGTATTCGACTTCAATTTTATCTTTTTTAAAATCTTTTTTTTTCGATCTATTATTGTTATTACTGCATGTTTTGGGGATCTGTGTAGATGACGGACACGAAAGAAGAAGACTCCGATTTGACGCAAAGTTTGTTCATTATAGTTTTGGGAATAATTGTGTAGCTTGACTCTTCCAGTCTGCCTGTCTCTGTCATCTTCTGTCACGCTTTGTTTTCAAAGTAGGCTTCATCACATTTCAAAAGGCCCTGCTAAAAAATAGGTACACATGTTGAAAAAATTCTACTGAGGCCATTGCTTCAAAATTACCAAGTTATATGTATCATGTAGAATTGTCATGACTTAAATACACAAGCTAACATTATGAAATTTCAATATAGAAAAACTGGCAAACTTTGATATCTGAGCTGCATAATAGTGCTTAAATAGACAAATAGATATCCTAGCATACACAAGTTTGGAAAGCTAAGCTGCCACTGTGAAGCTACATTCTGAATGTTTCTGTAGTCATTACTTGATATCCGGGGTGTATAAATTATTTTTTTTCTGTAACCAATTGATCATATCCAAAGTGTATAAATACCAATGACTCTGTATAATTTCCAGGCTGAAGGTGTAAGTGTGTTTCACTTTGTAAACATTTCGTAGATGTTTTGTGTTCTTCGTTTTATTTTTCTTCAAGCTTTTATCGTGTCGTTCTTTTGGTAGTACTCTAGATCCTCTTTAAAGACACTATATACCATTGTCAAACCCTATTTAAATATACGTGTCAAACTTTGATCTCTAGCATGTATGATATAGTGTTTGAATGGACAAATAAACATCTTAGAACCCCAAACTTCTCACAGTTATGCTGTCATTAGCAAACTGTGTACAGATAAAAATCGACACATTAACAGCAATTTATGGAGGGAAACTGGAATGGTCGCTCAATAATTTTCACTTTTTAAAAACACTTAATGATCATTTTTAACTGCAATATTTCAGGGCTTCATTTGTAGACCTTATCAGAAACACTAACAGCGTGGGGGATCATGCAGCTCAGATTTTTTTTATTTATTTATTTTTTTTTAAAGATTTTATATTTCTAAATTGGAAACATTATGAAACGATGCCTTTAACAAGGGTCGCGCTTGATTTTATTTTAACTAGCCAGGCGGACAAGTTAACATAAATTTTAGGTAGTCCGCCAGATTTCTGTCCAGCCCACCCTCCAAAATTGAATATTTGTCCTACTGTTTTGTGCGATATTAAAGAAATATCTTGGCTAGCCATGCGGACTAGTTACTTTAGATTTTGGCTAGCCAGCCATGATTTTTGCTTGCCATTGGCTAGCTGGCTACTGTTAACCGTGAACACTGCTTTAAGGAATATTTGAACTATTTTAAGATTCTGTCCATATACCTTTTCATAGTTAAATGGCGCCCCAACAGGGGTCATCGAAGCAGATATGAGGAAAACAGATGATACGGAATAATAATTCAAAGAACGACTTCATAAATATTTCATGGAAATACTATAACATCTCCAAGATATATGCGGTACCGTCAGATTTGTGTTTTTATAATCAAACATGGCCCACCAATGTGAAGAAACGAAAAAAAAGGTTCTTAACCTATAAGTTGAACTCTTTACCTTTTCGTTTACCTCCACTGCAAAATGAGTTACTTGCCCTCCTAAATTTAGCCAGTTGAAGTAGCCACATTTCTGTGTGTGTGTGTGTGTGTGTGTATGTGCATGTGTATGCGTGTATGTGTATACGAGTGTTTGTTCACCCGCGCATGAGTGTATGTGTGTTTTGCGTGTGCGACATGATTTCAGTTTTGACGTTGCATGTGTCTGGGTTGCCCCACTAACAAAAATGTTGGCTACGCCACTGACTAAAAGAGAGCCAGAGTGGGAGAAACAGAATTGATGGGATGAAAGGTTTTCGACCTTTTAGATTGCCAAAATCAGGTTTATCCTTTTACCATGTTTACCTTCCTGCAAAATTACTTTACAACACATTCGACCTTTGTCAAAATGGAGTGCGAGAGAGAGAGAGAGAGAGGGGGGGGGGGATTGTTCAATCTTTACTGCCATTAGGGGAGATGCTAAAAGAGGTGTGGAAACTCATTGGATATTGCTACTATACAGTGTGGATAAAGAAAAAAGTAATCCATGTTTAGAGCTAAAATATTGCCAACTATTTTCATTACAGAGATTTATAAGTATAATATTCATACAGAGTAACTTTTCATCTTTCCAATGAAATCTCTCTTGCATCATAAGTGTCATGCCATGAGCCAGTACATTGCTCTTGAAGAGAATAATGTCAAGTCACACTTTTCCCAAGTTTTGGCATAACTTGCATCAAATGTGAGATAACCTCTCATCTTTAAACATGAACCCATCCATCGGTGTCTTCATTCTTTCATCCATTTTACCAAAACGTGGAAAAAGTGTGACTCGACATTGTTCTCTTTAAGAACAATGTACTCGGTCATGCATGACACTTGTGATGCAAGCAAGGTATTATTGGAAAGAGGAAAAGTTACTCGTTAGAGATATTATATTTATAAATCTCTATAATAGCAATAGTTAGCAATATTTTAGTTCTAAACATGGATTACCTTTTTATACACACTGTACATGCGTGGATCTTAGAAAGACAATTGGATGCATAGCATTCCGCAATTATTTGATGTTCCATGCTCCAAGCCGTGCTTTTACGGTTCAGGCACCAAATGATATTTTGTGTTTACAGATCTACACCTCAGTAAAGGTCCTGCCACACGTTGACGATTTACGCAGTGTACGTCGACGTATCAAGTTTCTGTAAAACGCTGGCATACGCCAAACTTTCGATGCCATTTTTGGGCGTATGCAGAACGTATTCACAACGAGTTGGACGTATAGATAACGTACAAGTAACTTATATAGAACGTTTGATAACTTACAGTTAACTTATACCAACGAAAGTCTAACTTATGCACAACGGACGGCAATGTATTGTTTACGTGTTCTTGTATATTATTTCCAGTTTAAGAAGTATACAGTTTACATTACAAGTATATTCGCTTGTTCACCCTCAGGTCAAGTTGGTTTTAATAAAACAGAAAAATGAGAGAAACATAAAATGAAAGTTTGTTAAAAATCCACCAAGAGTAACAAAGTTATGAAGTTTCAAAGTTTTGATTTTGCGACGTCACATGCGAGCAGCTCCCCATATTATGTATGTCATATGATATAAATTCCATAAATTGTCATTTGTT
>JZLH01S0208767.1:2178-34283 GCA_001188425.1 Eucidaris tribuloides
ATCTTTAAGCCGATCGTACACGTCACTAAAATAATCTTGACCTGCCTGAAAACAAAAAACATCAAAACGCCAAATAACATTGACAAATCACAAGGTAACGAAAAATATTTCAACTTTAATATGCGGCTAAATTACCGCTGACAAACATCGGGGGAAGTTATGTGCTAAAGATAATAATACGTGTACACCACTCTTTACGTAGCGATAACACACGCACTAGTTACGGTGGATTTCTGATGACCCGAAGGTATATTGTAATCATTGATTGACGTATTTGGTTATTTGTTTAAGTTCTTTGTTCATCGTATATTGACGTCAATCAATTATAGCTAATTGTTATGATCAGAGTGTACGGCCGCATGCCGCAATGTACCTTTGACAGCTGTTGTAACGTGTGGAGGTGTGTGTATCAACACACAAAATGAACTTAATTCTCAATAACGTGAGTGAACTGATTGTTTGTACGTAAAGATATAATTGTTAGATATCCTTCGGTAGTAAGGCTGAAACATAACCCGACGCAATGTGGGTATACCCACCAGTGGCAGGTCAGCAACGTAAAAACCGTCTTGTGATTGTGTCATTGCATTGTGATTTGTGGCGTCGATTTAATGAAATGTCGGGTGTTGCTGTCTCATGTCTTGTGAACTGTGAGATGAGACTGAGTTGTCATCCATGGTTCATTGGTTGTGTCGTTGTTTGTATTTGTAGTTTGTAACTTACACCATTATCATTCCAGGCGTGTTTCCTGTGAACTAAATTTCTGGAAGAACCTGCTGAATGGATAGAAGAGCCCAATAATAGATAACACGACCAATCTTCCCGCACATTTAGCTCGTCGTTTTTACCCTGCGTCGATAGATGGAAAGCGGTTGCGGTCATTTGCCCGATGAGAACCGGAAAATCAACAAAACCCATGATCGAATAATGTAAACACCGCATTGCAGGCTAGGGCCGCGTGTGGTTTGTTTGAGCAATAGATGTGACCTCGGCGTCCCTCAATACCTTCGTGGCAACCCAGGTAACGAAGAACTTAACGGCGTACGGCTAATCGTAACGATCCCGGTACGATCGATCGAAGTTTTGAGAACATGCAACCCAATAGACAACGCAATTTTTAAACCGATAAATACGGTAGTACGACAATATAAACACGCTGATGAGTGATTTCAAGTGGGTGTGTAGATGTAAGTCGCAGTAGAGCCAAGACAATTTAAACTGAGCTCAAGAAACAGTCAGGGCTTGTACCAACTACGTCATTGAGCGTGGAGATATCATTTGGTTTTGGCCTTACGGAAATAATTCTTTGTTTGGATTTAAATGTCGATCTCGCATCATTTTGGTAGCGTGAATTTGGGCCCTCGTTTTGGGATCTCACACTAAATTGATTCAGCGCTAGCTTGAGATTAGCAATTCTGGAAACCCTGACTCAATAACAGCCAACAACAAGTGATTTAACTCAGATACATGCAATGATTATGGTACATTGTAGAAACTACCCCCCTTCTTCAATGAAACATCAAATTCCAAACCGCGAAAAGACAAAGAAAAATATTGTTTAAGTATAAATATTAAACATTTGTTTGATCTTACATATCCTGCGTTCAAATTTAACACTGTCGGAAAGGCACGTACTTCGCCCCTTGATATCATGAACTCATATTCAAAATGTCTTAGGGTAATCCTATAAAAATAATCAACTTTTGTACTCCGACCCCCATTATATGGCGTAATACCGTTCGGTATTACTCATCAACTGAAGAGCCCGCCAGTAACGCATGGCTCAATTTGTGCGGTCGCATGCCTTGGATTGAAACTACGTTTTCCAAACACTCGGAAAAAATTTGGTCAATTTACGAAAACCCGCCATCTGGAACAGGTAATTATTTTCAGTCTTGGAGCTTATCCCGTCAATTGGAACGTCTAGGAATACATTTCCTGTTTTTTTTTGAACTTTCAATCGCCAAAATAACGGTATGGAAAACAGCCGCTAAACACGCGACGCTGCACCAGTAAATCACCGGCAGGAAGGCCGCAGTGGGACCACGGGCAAGCTTCCGTCGGGAAGCTTCCGGCTACAAGCCGCCACTACCAAGACCCAGCCACACAATTCAAACCATCGTGGAAAATGTCAAACTCGGACCCACGGCCAGACCGGCTAATGGGTTTTCTGAGACAAGGTAAATATGAGGTGAAGGCTTTATAATGAAAAGCCGTCAATTCAATCCTTTTTGTCGCTGGAACGAGCCAGATTGACAAAAATGGCGTCTATTGAAATAAATTATGTGTCAATGGCCAAGGGCAGTATAATACATCGGCAAAAATCTGCCAACGCGGCATGACATAGGCCAGGCGTTCCGCCGGCCCAGACGGGGGGCGACAGCGGGGCGTAGACATTGGTGGCTTATCTCAGCACACAACACAGCTGCCTTCCACTCTGAAGCAATATACAAGCAAAATAAGCACTTTTTTGTAAATACCAAGTTTATCAGATACATAGCCACTGGGACATGGTTCCTTGTGAGTTATCATATGAAAATCCAGAGAGCAGAGGTGGAATTTTATTTGGAAGATGAAAACAATGAATATGACGCGACAGAGGGCCAAGGAATTTGTTCTTGCCCGCATTGCGGCAGAAGTTGCAATTGTCGGCCTGAAAACAAGCTGGTGAGCGAATGATACCACTGGCTTGGGGTCACCACATTTTGTAATACCTCCTAACTAGTTATAGAGAGTTAAAATCAATATCTTCCATATGAGACACTGTGGAATTTAACTGAACTCCCAGGGGAAACACTTCCGAGAGTTGGATACGTCTAACTACTTAACCTACGCGCTAACTATCCGACTCCCTCGGCAATGGTCTCTGTGCATTAAATATTATTAGGCCCTAAAAGGGATTAGATTCATTTCTCTCATTAAAAAATATCTCTTCTCTTTTATTTGTTTTCTTTCAATAATTAGATCATGTCAAAAGTGATGGAAGATGTACCCAGCCCACATGCCATTGTTCTATCAGGTGGAGCTGATTCATTATCAGGGACAGATTACCCCGGGGAATTTAAGCTAGCAAACCTGGAAGCGTCTCAACCTCACAGAAAAGATCCCTAATGGAAGATACAATGATAAAATTAGACAGGCTGCAACTGCCGCCATTGCCCCCTTAGAATAATGGTGTATGATTGAAAAGATTCACGGTGGAATCCGTAAATTTCTCCGCAAATGTGGACTCAACAACCGGCGTAAATAATTCAGCACTCGAGCATGGCAGTGTAAAGGATCTATAGCCTATACGAGAGTGATGAATGAAAATAATACAAAATCATGAAATAAACTCTCACTAAATGTCCCTGTCACTGAAAAGCAAAATCCCAAAACCAGGAACCTGAGAAAACATTATATTCAGTATGAATAATAACAATGTGAGCTTTCCATCTATTATGGACTACACTACGAATGAATCTGCCTTACACCCATGACCCCTTTCACTCAGCCCGATCTCTCACCCCATCTGGTTAAGCCCCATTGCCCAGCATCGCGTTTGCTCTTTGAGAAATGAGCTGTAAGCAGTAAGTAACTTAAAAAAGAAATAACAGCTTGCACGCTGCTGGTGCGTGAAAGGGCAAAGAAATTTAAAACCCTAGCGATACTTCTAGCACCCCATCAAAAACTCTATTTGGCGCAGGCGGACAATGGGGAAAGGGAGCGAGGGTGGGAGTTAGACTCAGTCTCACTACTCCGTGCGACTCCACGATTCTTGGGACCGCGCGCCTTTAAAAACATGGTACCACTACATCATTGTGTAATTATACATGTGAATTTTGATGATGTCATGAATCTGGAACAAAAGATGGATTAGTTGAGAGCATCGACAAAAATTAATACTTAACAACTCTCAGGAAAACATCCAAAATATAATGCTCAGGTGGACCTCTGTTAATCTTTTTATATCAAGAAAGTCTCCGCAAGAATTGCAGAGAAAGGTGCCCACTTAATGTTCAAGTATGCCCTGTAAGGCCACAAAATTGTGCCCTACCATCAGTAAAAGAGACAACATTATCACAAGTCAACTCGATACAACTGAGCATGCTGCCAAATAATTAAGGTAGCACAACACACCCACAGACGAAAGCGAACAGAACCATTTAAACAACCAAAACAAAAGTGTCAAAACCCCTCAATGAGAGAGCTTAAAAAATTCCTCAACACAAATGCGCAATAAAATCTACAAACGTCTGAATACACAATAATTAATTGGTTAAATCAATCCTGAGTATCGCAGATAAATGTATACATAAATCGAGGTGAGTATTGTGAAAACTGAGTGATATTGTTAATCAGAATACCTCTATCACTCGTGACAAGTTAGGCAGTCTGTACCCCTGTTAGGGCGTCCTCTGTATAGTGATTAGCGGATATATAAATCAAAACTAAAAAGCTTTGCACCGTTGACTAATGACCAAATAGCTAAAATGCTATGGATTGGTTGCTATAGGAGCAAGCATATGATCTTAGTAGAAACCAGTACAATTGAACTCGCGCCCAACCTGGCACATAAAATCCAAATCCAGGAGCTAAACCGTACTTAGTCCAGAGACGCGGTTAAAACCTCTGAGACAAAATTGAAACCAATGGAGATGTGCAAGAGCTTCATTGCACGGCAGCGATTTGAACAGTAGTACATCACGAATATAAATGAAAGAAATTTTGGAGGCTGAACCTTGGAAAACCAATTTAAATGAATCCGCCACAACAAAAAACAGAACGACAACATTAAAAATGGAGGAAAGTATTATTTGTCATAATTGTAATCATCGCGATAGAGTAACACGGTGATCCAACCGAATAAATCCTGAGGATAACAAAGATTGTTTCTTGACCTCGTCGCGCTAATATCAAATTCCTCACATCCCACTAACAGTATTTTGAATGGATCATAGTGTCGTATAAACATTAAGTACATTTAAATCTTATGCTGTCCACCAAACATGACAAATCCATGGCGTCCAAGGCACTTGATACTTCGGCAACAAAGTTTTCTAGCCTCCATATCTGTCAGTGTAGCAATCCTGGAGATGTAACTACTTCTCTCTGTATATTTCGTCTTTTGTAGACTTCATATCTCAGTCATTCGAAATCGCATGATTGGAACGTAATATCCCCATATCGCGTACAAATGCTGCAAATGTAAAGCATAAGCCAAATATGGGATCCCCGCAAGTCTACACAGAATCACCTCATAGACCAGGTCCTGTTACAAAAAACCTTGCATACCAACCTCTTTATCTACCTGGAGAGGGGGCTACACACTAAATTTTCCTTATGCTCGACACCTGTGGGAGGCAAGCCACCTGACACAGTGTTGACTATATAAAATCAACTTGGGTCAAGTCATGTACGAAAACTAAGCGGGACACTGCGCAATTAGCGGGAATTGAGAAATCAGAGCAAGTACTGTCTGCACCGGTGATCGATTGAGCACCCCACAACAGCGAATAGCAACTCTGTTCGTTGTGAGTACCTCATAAACACTGTATGTTGTTTAGCACGGACGACCCAGTAAATGGAAAAATAAATAATGTGTCACATAAATGGATGATCGAATATCCCAAAATCATTTAACTGTAGACGACACTACAAATTCCTCATTCTTTGAATAATTTGTGGTTGAAATCAAATGTCCCCTCAATTCATGAACATTATATAAAGGCTCGGAACAATTGAGAAGAGCAATAAATAAGTAATTTTACCATTGATTCATGTGGCAGAGCGATTGTGAGCAAGGGTAAATGGAAGAAAATTATAATGAGTCAACACACGTGGCTTAAATAGTCAGTGGGAAGTGAAAATTTTATTACTATTCCAGCTGTACAAAAATAAAAAATATACAGCACCGCATATATGTCCTTTAATCAATACAAGAGAGTCCAAATAAAAACTATGCGAACGTAAACAAAAACACTCACACCAAAGATCAATGGCTCACTCTCGTGTCACACTAAAATAATGACTGTTCAGGTCCACACCAAAATTAAGCTAACAACAAAAGAAGCTACATGTTTACATAGACAGTAAATGGTGATCCAAGTTGTAACATCCACGCGCGCACACTTTCGGTGAAACAAAACCTAGATCCTCGAGTGTGATACAGAAAATGCATAGAATACAAGTACTAGCGTTATGAGTACGAGCAATGTCGAGTGGCATCTACATGATGTAATGATGTACATTAAAATGATCAGTAAATGTCTTGAAGCTGATAATAAGTAAATAATCAAATTTCTCATTTGAAAACAGATTTGGGCCCAATTTGCGTACAATAATTGACATGGAGCGGTCATATCTCTAATGAAAGGCATTCTGTGCAGAATTGAAGAGACATATATAAATATCAAGTCTTCATGAAACTGTGCAAAAGTCCAAAATATCATAGACACCATATAACCAAATATTAAGAAACTTAAGTGACTATTACAAAAATTAGTGGCAAGACAAACAAACTTGTGTGCTAAAATTGCGCCAAGCGAAGTCATCGAAGTAAGACGGCAATCAATGACTTGCGCGGAATCCTTAAGCAAATTTAGAACAGTTCACCATATCTAAGATAATATGAGAAGGACAGTAAAATAAATAAGTTAGAGAAAATCATCTGCCCAGTTACATATAGTATTAAAATGATAATCTGATCGATGCACAAAATAGTATTATGTGGAAATCCACGACTGTAAGCACACTCTCTCTTGCCTGTAAGAGCATAATTAGTCCTATAGATAAATGAGAAAAACCACAAAAAGGTCAAAACAAAATGAAACAACTATTAATGACCAATAGAACGGAGTGCTAGAGCATGTTCTTCAAAATTGTCTGACCGCCCAGACAGTTGGACTCTGCATTAGAGGCTAATAAAAACATTTTAAACTAATAATTGATGAGCTACATACTTGTATAGAAAATCACATAATAAGTAAAACCTGAGAACCCATGGATCTGAAAAGTTGTTCAAAATCAAACTTTATTCATGTTTACTTTCAATAAATATAGAAAATTTATAGCTACGGACAGGTCAAGTCCACTGTGATTACCATTTGCAAAATTCAATAATCAAATAATCAGATATGAATAGAGTTGCATTGGCTATAAATAGTCCAAACTGGCCCAACACACCCCTGGTTCCTTCACTGAACAGGCTCATAACATTTACTTGGGTAACACTGTTGTATTTTTCAAGAGAGAACCAATGTGTCACTCCTCAAACAGCCAAGTTTTATTTGAACTACAAACCCTCTCCATAACCAAATTTGATACTTGTTTTTGTAGGCAGGCGCTTGCTGTCAAGCCCCGGAAAGTAAAAGTGAAGCAGCCACTCTATAATTGATGGCAGGACCACGAGAGTCCTTACAACGTAAGGACAATAACATTAATAGGCAATTGGGAAAATCCATTCTAAACAAAAATAAAATCTGAATATTCTACTGGCGCATTCTTCCACGACCATATCATTTCGAGTGTAATCTCTATTATTACACATAAATATGTAATTTAACGTTTACACTGACTGGCACACAGTACTCATACTACATTTTTAGTACTAAAGTAGACCCTCCCGAAGAATCGGGGATCACCCCCAACTCTACTATAGTTTGTAAGGGATTTTCATTTATGCCCCCTCGCAAACGCGCCAAAATACCAGGAATTTGGGACGTTAAATACCGTGTAGTGCTCAACCAACTGCGAGATCGAAGCACCAGTAAATACTCCTGACTTCAACACATTTAAGATTTTGGCCCAATCGTCCAACATATTACATCTGCATCTGGACATAGCCACATATGAATGAAGGGAATTTAGCTCCAATGCACCTCTTTAAGGAACTTGTGAACCAAAGCAGACCCAGGTAATTCGATACAACCTGAAACTGAAAGCCTACCCTCTGACAAGCCTATGTGTATTACCCTGAGGCAATATTGAAAAACTGGAGTACAGGGAAAATACAACAAGTTAGGCGGGGGGGGGGGCGGGGGGGTGGGGGGGGGCGGGGGGGGGGGGGGGGGGGGGGGTTGTTTATCAATTTTAAAAGCCCCACAATGTGTTCTCAACTGAACCATGTCAGATGGATCCAAGACACATCTCTACTTCAAGCATTATTCACACGTGTAACACTAGTTAAATAGCTCACTCGACCTGCCTCCTATCTCAAGACGGCTAATAACCAATTTCCCCATGGTGCAGATACTTTGACTCAAGCAGGATGATTAAATGGAATGAAACCTTCAGAACGTTCCTGGCAATAACCGTTGAACCGGGCGAAAAAGCTCAATAATTTGTAATATGAATTGATCCATCCTGCGCAAGTCAAACTCTGAAAATTTCAGTAAGAATCCCATTTTTGTTGCTGAAATTTGGTTGAACTTGCATCCAGTCGAATGTGCCTGCTGAACTTCAAAACTTCATTTGAATGCACGTAATCCCCGAACGCTATTACGCCATATAATCGAACAGATTTAAATGAGTCTAACATTACCGTTTGAGATTTAATCTCATTATATACCAGTAAATAACTCAGGCAATTAACGTCCCTAAACGATGAACCCCACATACCTACCTCATACACCGAATCTTTTACAGGTTCGAATCACAGTTACTCGCAAAATCGTTTCAAGTAAGTATCAACATGGTGAACTGGAATAAATGAAACAAAGAACAAGTCACATCTGCTGGCACGATTCTTCAATTGTAAAACGAATATGACAATATGCAACTATAATGGTTAAGGCGTTAATGCGCGGAGGGCTCTTCATTTGATGAAGGTAATCCCTTACCGGATATATAAATTACTTATATAATTAGCAGATTAAAATTCAAAAGAGTACGGTTCTCATACATCTTTACAAATTTTCCTCCATTCTTTAAACTGCTTCACTTCCAAAAGAACTGCGTCAACGCCGAGGCAATTTTAAGAGCATTAGTCACAACGAGCCTTTAAAAAGGACACCAACCTCAGACTAAAAGTCGCAAGTACGCTGAGCGTTTGGACCTGCCCGACTCGGGTAATATCGCGAATCGCCCACTATAATCCGGAAGTAACAGCGCCGAACACCATACACAAACAGGCGAAATGTGTGCAATTTCCTATGCAGCACGTATTCAACCAACCGAAGAAGGCGAACTAAGCCGCCATAACTGACCCTCATCCGGACCACAATACTAGCTATCGCAAGCTCCAAACATAAAGCTAGTTGCGCAACACGAACTCTACAACTAACGTAGCATAGAGTTCAGTGTTAGCACTGCCTGCAAAGGGGCAACAGCGTAAATGAATAAACGTACATGATTACGACGGCGCGTCCGCTTTAAAACAAAGAAAGTCACAGAAATATCAACGTCCAGGAGGTCCCACATAATACGGGGGCCGGACGTACATATGTCTTATGGGCAAATTGCCCCTTAGTTCTTTCAGCAACAGTAAAATCCTTTTAAAATATCGTCTTCCTGCTCACACTTACCAGCAGCAACTGCAATGCCTATTCATTATACAATTGCACAGACCGTGCTGGACTCTGGTACCGAGAAAAAAACCAACAATAACAACGGACTTCCCTCAAGGGCTGTGTAGTGAATGGGACAACAATGTAAATCGCTAACTCCAGCAACCCAGTGCCAGCTTAGTTCAGCAGACAATTTTACACCTAGATCTATCTCCAACAGCACACAACATTTCGAAGTGTGTCAGACTCACGGGTCAACTCACATCCCAGCACATATAGATTTAAAGTTTGATACAAGGTATTGCTAACATTTACCCACAGTTAAAAAAAATCTGAGCGCATGATTCGCCCATGCGTACGTCAGTGTCTTGATAGTTCCCTAAAAATAACGGCTCACTGAAAAATTGTATTCAAAATGATATTTAGTGCTTTTAAAAAGTGAAATCATAAGTGAGACCAATTCACTTGCACCCATTTCCCCATAAGGACTCACTGTGTGTACACCTAGTGTTAAAAAAAACTCGCAGCCACAAGTTTATTGTTTATTCATGTATAACTTTGCCATTGCAAGTGTAACATTGCCAAAACTTATTGTATTCCTAGGGGTGTTATTTGTCCATAATATGAACACTACAATGTAGCTCAGATATCAAAGTTTGAACAATTTTTTTAATTGAAAGCACTCAAAGTTAGCTATCACTTTAAATACTCCTGGTATTGTAAAAGATAACCACATAACACGAACACTATCAAAACTTGAAATAAACATGTAGGTCCATACACCCTGTATGTGTGTGTCAGTTGGAGCTACATAATGAACTTGTGAAAGGAATAATAAACACACGCTAAAATCTAACATATCAACATTGTGAAAGTCCCATTTAACAAAAAAACAAAAAAAATTCTCATTCAAGCTATGCTTTCTCACATATATGACAGTGTTGTAAGGCCAAAATAAATACACTAAGACTACAAAAAACCAGAACTTTCATGCTGTCTTTGTAAAATATTAGATCTACTTACCTATTTCAGAAAAATCGATAAAGAACTTATTGTCAGCTGACAAAATTACTGCAACCATACTCGGCATCATATACGGAAAAATTGGGTGGTGCTGTAAGCAAGTTTGATTCTTCAATTGACTGTTTCCAAAATTGAAACAGAGAAATACTGAAACAGTGAAACTGTTTATAATTCTGACGCTTATACCATACGAAAAAATGGTCGTCAATGATTTGGGTAAACAAAATCAGTTATAACGATAGATTACAAACAATATTGAGAAATTGAACCGTTCAATATTTTTCTGACTTTGTAAAAATTGTTATCTCATTTCCCTTCCAAAAACTTGAGAAAAAGCAACTTTTAATTATTCTTGTTAATTAGCAAAAAATCAAATTATCTTATCGATGCCTAATTTTTCAATTGAGTTATTCACAGATTGAAAATGACATACGTGCGATCTTGGCTTTTTCCATCTGCTTTGTAAAAATTAAGCCTGTCCTCTTATTGTAGAAACATGTGCAAAAAAAAATGAGTTTCTTCAAGTAAGTCCTTTCTCCCATCCTTGACACCTCCCCACCGTCCAAAAAATAAAGTAACTCGGGGGGTCTACCATACAGCCCAGCGTTATATCGATCCTGCCACTCGCCACTGTAAAGATCCATGCATTCATGCGCACTACATGGTTTATTTTTAATATGTAGAGGCAGTCTTCAATCTTCAATTTGTAAAATACATGTATGTTACATTCTCCATACTTTTGTTTTCAAATGCATTGATTATGAATTTATGTGGTTTTATGGAAAACTAATTCTAATGGAGAATTCACCTAAGGTTTTACCCTTTTGAGAATTTTCATGCATTTTTTCACCTAGAAATGCTGTTTTATCTTCAACATTTATACACAACACTTCTGTACAACAACACACAAAAAGTTGTAGCTGTTCAAAGTTGACACTGCACTCCAAAAATTACTCAAAACGTGGCATTCTTCATAAAGGCTTGACACATTCAGTTTGTGGAGGTTCACTTTTGAAGAAAAGGGTCAAAGACCGTCAAATATGTACATAGTCCGTCATGGTCAAATATACACCATAGAATACAGAACTTTGGAAAGTTATGCTCACACTGGTCAGATATGAATATGACCCATGATGGGTATGCATAAGTTATTTGTGATGTATACACAGTAGACCCGGGGGGAGGAAGGGGGAGGAATGGACATGGCAAAGCTTTCACTCTTAAGTACTAATGATCGCTTTGAAGAACATATTTAAAGGGCTTCATCTTTGGACCTTAGAGACACGGCATGAAGGGTTTATGTAGCTCAGATTTTTAAAACTTAAAACATTGTTATATTTTGCCTTTAAGCAATGGATTATTGTTAATCACGACCTTCTCTTTGTAGATGTCGTGAGATGGGAAACGCGAATATGATGGCTGAGCATGGTGATAAATCCAGGAGTAAGTTGGTTTGTAATGTCTGCCGGCTGGATTATCCATCGGCCATCCAGTTTGAGGAACACTTGTGGTCTATGCTACATCACAGGGCTCTCCACAACAAATCCAGCAGGTATGAAAAATTGTCAATTATTTTCTTCCATAAAATTGTTGACCTATGAACTCACACATGTATGTCATCATTTGCTTCCATCTGTACTAGGGCTGAGTCATGACGGTCGTTTACCGTATACACGCCCGTCAGAGGGTGTAAACGTTTACAAATTTCCGTGTACATGTAAACGATTTTTACGATTTTTTTATTTTAAAACAAGACATCCAAAATCAAACTCCACAATTTCTTTCCAGCGTAATACGGAAGTTAATAACAGCGCTAATAATTTCTCTTCCTAAAAAACGAACTCCCAACGATCTGTTTTAGTGTTATACGAATTTACGAAACTTAATAATAGCGCTAATTTCTCATCCTAAAAAACGAACTCCCCGCGATCCTTTTTAGCGCAATACGGAACTTGATATTAGTGCTAATAATGTCCGACCCTGAAAAAGCGAACTGACCGAACTCCCGACTTTTGTTTTTGACATCAATTTGCCGACTTGACAAAATCGTTTAATCCGTAAACGCCCGTTTCGGAGCACCGTTTAAACGGAAATTTTATTAAACGGGATGACTCAGCCCTAATCTGTACGTGGATGTTTTGCAGGGTTGCTAACTTTCAGGCCAACTCGAAAACAAAAGTGGCGGCATTGATTTGAAGATTGGATTCAGGATTTGCATTCCAAAAAACAGCAAAATAAATGAAAAATCATTCACAATGTGAAGATTAATATAAATAAACACCTCTCATAAAACCTTTGGGTAGACTATGTTGTTATAGTAAATATCTATCTACACCGGATGTAGGCCAACCCCGAGACTACCTCCAGAGGTAGTCCAAAATCGGAGAGGGCCTTGGGCTGGCCTACCCATTTACACAAACTTTTTACTAGCCTAAAGCTTGGTGTAAATCGGGCCTGTGTATTGGTTGTAGAATTTGTGTTCATTTGGTTTCTCTGTAATTACCATGCATGGATTATTAAAATGTATGTTTTTTTCCATAAAGATGCATTAAAATTTTAGTTGCCCAATCAGGCTTCTAACATTTGATTGTGTCATAATACTACTTCTCCAATGGCTCAACGATATTGACATTTGTGCTTACCTTGCAATCTTTTAACACGGAACTCCCACATTGAAAAATTATAAACTCTTCCTATTTATTTGTACATAATAAGACATACAGTAGTTTTACTGATGATAACACTTAAATAACACTTAAATGAAACTAAATTTCTTACGATACACTTCTTTTGTTTTAATATCATTCCAGTAAATGTATCAAACACCACTGTAACTTGTGCATGTTCGAGAGCTTTGATCTCAAGGAGTACAGCAAGCACCTAATTGGAGAGAAACACAAACAGTCATTGGCAGAGAGACACAAGAAGTACGAATTCCCAAGCCACGTACCACCAAAACATTCGGATCCACATCCCAGGTATGAGTTGTTATTTGATTTCAGTGCTTTCATTTCAGAAACAAATATATGATCTTAAATAATATTCACATATTAATGTCCACTATCCACAAACTTTCCTCTGCCTTCATGGGAGGTACTTGGTCCATGTACAATACAGAAGCTGAGCCCTGTGGCAGAAGCTTCCATTGATATCTAAATTAAGTGTGTTGCATACAAATTCTGCTGCAATCACTCTTTCTCATGATCATGAGCATACTTCTTACTGTTTACAGAAGATAACCATCAATGCTGCCCTGTCCACACAAGGCTTTTACCAGAAAAGAAAATACTTGTATCATCAAATTGTTACAAATAACAAAATGTGGTTGTGTATAATGTATACATGTCATTACCATGAAAACAATGTTGATATCAAAATCTTAGTACTTAAAATTACATTTGATTTTGTTTCAAAGTTGTATTGTAATAAAAGTGTTTTCCATCACCTTTTCAGTTAATACTGAAGGTTACTTGTGAGTGCATTGAGTACACACTTGAATAGTGTACTTGGTTTTTGAATCATTTTAACCCATATTGCATGCTGCTTCCAAACATGTTTTTTCCCTTTCCAGTTAGATAGACTAAACGATCTATCACATTTTGTCTCATACGTTTATGTATTAAACTTTATATCTTTCTTCAGATCCCCTTCTGCAAGCAGTACTAATAGCACTCAGCATAGACCCGACTATGCTCATACAAATTACAGGTCAGAGCCACCACAAGCAACCCATCAGAATTTTTATCCGCAACCAGAGAGAGGAATGAGGCATGATGGTCATGCAGCTGAGAGATTCCCTGCTGGCCCGGCTTATCACCATCATGACAGAGAATACTGGGATAGAGGGCGAGGAAGCTACAGTGACAGTGGTAGAGGGAGAGGTAGCTATAGAGACAGTTGGAGGGGGCGAGGTAACTACAGAGACATTGGGAGGGGGAGAGGTAGTTACAGAGACAGCGGGAGGGGGAGAGATTTAGATGTGAGGAGGCATGACAGGCATTCTCCATCGCCTTATCACAAATCAAACCAGAAGAACTGGCGAGGAAAACATCAAATAAAATCTGCAAGTCTGGAAAGATCACGGTCGGTTTCACATTCCAATCTAAATGCTGTTCAGAGACAGTTGACGGGAAAAACCAACACTGTCAGTCATTCTGATACTGAAGCAAAACAGAGCGTGGGATACAAGGAGCACGCATTGCCATATCACAAAGCAACCCAGAAAAGTTCAGGAGAAAGATATCAAACCAAATCCACAAATCTGAACACATCGCAGGTTGCACAATCAAATCAAATAGTTGCTCAGAAGCAGGAGTCAAGAAGATCCAGCTCTTCTAGTTCTTCAGAAACTGGAGCAAAGCAGATCTTAGAGAAGAAGGTGAATGCATCTGTGAAACCAGCTGACTCTGCAAAAGGGGGCAATCATCAAACAAAACCTGGAAATGTTATCAAGTCACAATCACTTGCACAATCAAATCAAAATTTTGCTCACAGACAAGATTCAAACAGATCCAGCACCTCCAGTTCTTCAGAAACTGGAGCAAAGCAGATCGTGGAGAAAAAGGTGAATTCAGTGAAACCAGCTGACTCTGCAAAAGGGGTGAATCATCAAACAAAACCTGGAAATGTTATCAAGTCACAATCACTTGCACAATCAAATCAGAATGTTGCTCACAGACAAGATTCAAGAAGATCCAGCACTTCCAGTTCTTCAGAAACTGGAGCAAAGCAGATCTCGGAGAAGAAAGGGAATTCATCAGTGAAACCAGCTGACCCTGCAAAAGGGGTGAATCATCAAACAAAACCTGCGAATGTGAACAGGTCACAATCAATTGCACAATCAAATCAGAATGTTGCTCACAGACAAGTTTCAGGAAAATCCAGCACGTCTGGTTGTTCAGCAACTGGAGCAAAACAGAGCATGGAAAAGATGGTGAATGCATCAGTGAAACCAGCTGTCTCGGCAAAAGGAGTCAATCTCCAAACAAAACCTACAAATCTGAACAATTCACGAACAGTTGCACAATCAAATCAGAATGCTGTTCAGAGAAAAGAGACGCAAAAACAAAGTTTTACCAATCCTTCACCTTCTGAAGCAAAACAGAGCTCAGAAAACAAGAAGGCATCAGTGAAAATGACTGCCAAAGGAGATAAATTTGTCAAAGAAAAGAAGCAAAAGAAGAAGAAGAAGAAGATAGTGTGTGACGACTCCTCTCCACCTGTAGTGCTGTTAAAGGTTACATACAGAGATGATAATGGTAACACACATACACAAGTGAATGATTTTGACACAAAAAGTACTATTCATGATCTCACCAGTCAAAATCTACCATCTCATTCTTCCACAAGTACTGGTGTGAAGCCATCTACATCATCCTCTTTCATTCCTTCCGTAATGAACGCCAAGGATTTTGAGTCGTCCGGATCCTCTGGACAGAAGACCTCTGATAAAACCACAGCAGCCAGCAGTGGTAGTAGAAAAGAGTCCAAAAACAATAAAGCTACGGCATCAAACCTTGGCACCAAGCACTTGAATGGATCAAGGTTGCAAAATGGTGAAAGTGAAGTTAGTAGAAATTCAGTGGATAATGAGACACAGAAAGACAAAACCACAAGTAGCAACAACAATAAATCAATTCCTAAAAATGCCTGCAACAACAACAAATCAAGTAAGAAAACGGCATCTGATGATTTGGTCCAAAACACAACAGCTATCGACACAGCATGCGAGTATCATGGAAGTGTTACAAGCAGTAAGAGCGGTGATTCAGGCGTTAAGAACATCCCCAGTGTTCCGGAGCCCAGATTGGCCAGTGGGAACAAGCCACTTGACAAATCGGTTTCTTGTCCGACGTCGCTGAAGTTGCCACCATCTGTGTCTCGTACCCCTCTATCCCATTCCACATCGGCCCCTGCCGGTTGCTCCTCCGGCTCTCCTTGCTCCATGGAGGATGGAGTGCCGTCTTCGTCTGGACAGGGACATAGTTCATCCTTGTCCACCGTCCTGGCCAGTGACCAGCAGAAAAAACCAAAGCCCAATCTGTCGTCGGCCAGAAGCAGAATTCGGGTCAGTCCTTCTGTCAGTGCATCGTCCGAGGCGCAGAAATATAAGGTAACATGATGTAGAGTCCTACCTTGTTTATTTGGCCACTCCGGAACTAGTAATAGTGTGGGTGTAAAGTCCTGTATTGGAGACCAGCCTCTAGGCCAATTTGTGGTGGTCTCGGTCTCAGTCTTAGTACAAACCCCATGGAAAGGTTATGTTTTTGGACTGCCTCAGTAACGGAACCTTTGGTCTTAGATACAACACAGATGTGTGACTTATGCTCAAACACAATGTTTCTTTGAAGTTCAGAAGGGTTTTTTTTGGCATTTGAAAAAAAATATATTTATTTGTTATGTTGTTCTATGTGGTTTATGTGGCATGAAAATCAAATCAAATGGAAATTCTTAGGTGGGTATAAATTCATGTCAACACAGGACCCTTCAAAGTTTCCATGCCATCAAATTAAAAAAAGTTATACTTTAAAAAGGGGGGGGGTAATCACTGAGTGATGTTTGTTTACAGATATTGCTTTGATTCAATTTAATTTTATGATATGCAGAAACAGTTCCAGGGCTTGATGAGTGATGTCGGCAGACCTGTTTGGCAGCAGAAGAAGTTAGGGATGATGCTGGCTAAAGTGAAGAAGACTCCTGACAGATGGCAGAGGTATTTAAAGATTGAAGCAATAGGTGCTTGCCGGGCACAGTTAAAGAAACGAATACCTACAGAATTCTTTTTTTTTTATTCTTGTCCACATCTGTAGATTTCACGCAATCTTGGCAGGAATCATTCCTTGGGGATAGAGATCTTAAGTTACACACATAGAGTACTTTTGGGCCCCAAAGGCTTCCGTGGAGATGAAGATCTTAAACTATACAAACGGAGTACTTTGGGGCCCCAAGGGCCTCCTCAAGTATGGAGATCTTTAGTTATACACAATGAGTTTTTTGAGGGCCCCAAGGGCTTCCTGTGGAATGGAGAACTTATGTTATACACATGGAGTACTCTGGAGCCCAAGGGCCCCTGCTGGATGGAAATCTTAAGTTATACACATGGAGTTCTTTGGAGTCCCATGGGCCTCCTTGGGAACGGAGATCTTTAGTTATACACATGGAGTACTTTGGCGCCCAAGGACCTCCTGGGGGATGGAGATCTTACTTGGGGTCCTTGTACCATAGAGAGAACATCTGTATAAAAACACAATATGTATTTTACTGATACATGTACCATTGTTTACATTTATGTGTATTAATCAGATTCAGTCACATGGGATCCCCTAGTCAATTCAACAGTCCACCACCATTCACTGAGGAGGAACTCGAACATCTCCTGAATTCTGGCGAACTGGACGAAGTCGATGAGGATTTAGTGTCTCATATTTTGGGTAATTATTAAAGGGCACTGATATGATTGGGAGAGGTTTAAAATGCCCTAAGAACCAATGTATACATCAGCTGGAGTGTATCCCCTGGCTGGAATGATTTGTCTTGAATTTAGTTATTTGTGGAGGAATAAATGTTCATTTACCGATATTGAATTGATCTGTTTTCCCTGATTATAATTGATCCTGTACAAAGTTACACAACGATTTAGCCTGGCACAATGAGTACTGATGGTGATTGCTTAAAAAGTACTAAAACATTTGACCACAAAATTTAGACAGTAAAAGCCTTGAATAGTGTAATTAATTGTATAGAAGTTTTATTTTAAAGTAAAGTCTTTTTCCAATCTTGATATCTCTTTTTAACAAGATATACAGTATATACATTAGAATTTTTTCAATGCTTCATGCATGATATGTCTCTACAGAATCTTATTGTAGATGATGTCATGCACATGTGTTCAAGTGAACCTTGCTATTTCAAATGAGTACAGCAGTTTGTTTTGAGTTCGTTTATGGCATAATCATTTCTTGTTTTCATCGTATGCACTTTTATATACCTTTCTTCTATAGATAAAGCAATGCCTGAATATGTGGCAGAAAGTGACAGTGAATTGGATGGCACCGGATCTAAAGGGACCCAGTCAAAATTGTCATCCAACAATGCCAGCGACAACCGATCCCGTGGTCCGACTCTGCAGCAAAATGGGCCTGTGTTGGTGGCCGAGGCACACAGCACACATCAACAACTCAGGAAAGATAACCACTCTTGGGCTTCGTCCACATCTGGACCACCACCAACTGATGCCTCCCAGAATGTTGTGCACGTGGTGTCTGACGACGAGGACAGTGAGCCCCTTCCAGTCATCGGTGTATGCGAGAGTTTCGGAAGGGATGATGAGACCATCAAAACTTCCCTGCCGACGGCATCACCACATGTTCTCGGCGGTGAGAAACAAACTGATGTTGGACACCAGGATGTGCAACGTGGGGTCCAACCACAGAACGTAGCAATTGTACAACCCGATAGACACTTTCCGAGTGGAATGTCTTCCCACACTCCTGGATCTGATTTTACCAGAGAATGTGTGCCTTCGACCTCAACACAGAGTCAGGTATTATAAAATCTCTTAAAGATTGTATGATTCCACACTGAAGTTTGCCAGAAGCATGATATTATTTGCCCATCTATCTGTACACCCTCGTTATCTTGATGATGAGAAGGAGGATGGGACATTTGCTCTTGCAACGATGCTCTGGTGATAATATCTCAGAAAATAACAAGTTAGCATTACTGTTACCATTGGGTTTCTAGTTCAGAAGTGCATTGGGGTAACATTTGCGGGTTGGGATTGGGTTAGGGTTAGGGCAGGGGTTCTCAAATAGCGGCGCGCATGCCACTTTTGGCACATTGAGCCTTCCGAAGTGGCGCATGGAAGCTGCTGTGATAAAAATTATAAATTGTGTAATTTGTTTGAATTTGTATTTCTGTAATTTACATTAATTAGAGCCATTCTGGGCCAGCTTTCAGATAAAATCTTGCTAAATGTCAAGGGTTGAAGTCTAAATTTCCATAGGTCAGCATTTGTCAGGGATAATTGCAGCAGTGGGTGTCCAATAAAATTGCTGGGTTCAGTGGGACAGGTAATAATAGAAATTGAATCGTTTCTGTTGAAACGGGTTGAAAGGTCCACAGGAGGTTGTAAGGCTGTTTGCTCCAACTCATATCATTTAATAAAAACAGTATCTTCTGTGTAAGATAAACCTTTGTTATCTATTAATGCCTAAAATTTCCAAATTGTTTGAGATTTTATAGTTTCACAAAAAGCAGTTTGTTATTCATGACATATCTGGACAAAAACATTGTTTCTGTTGGTTTTGTGCTGGTAGTCCCAGGTGTTTCCTGCAAGACTTCATACAACATAAAACTTACTGAGTCAAAGGTTACATGATATACATATGAATGTCCGTGATAGGAATATGCCATATCAATAATAAACAAGTATATGTCTTTTTCTTTTAAATATTTGATTCAACAGATAAAATCATTTTCTTCAGGAAAAGCAGTAATCACAAATCATGGAAGCACCAAGAAATATAAGAACAAGACACAAAAACCTCAGACACAAAAAGACAAGACACAGAAGAATCGCACACAAAACCCAAAAAGCAGAAACGTAACACACAGAAAAGTGGGACACAGAAGCGCAAAGCAAAAAATAAGAAATCCCCAAAAAGAAACAAACTAACAAACAAAAGACTGGAAAAGCTATGAACCAGACCCAACCCAAACAAAGGTCGAGCCTCCTGACCGGTGGTGCTCAAGGGCTGACCTCTCGTCAGGGCAACTTGATTTTCTCACAGACAATCCGACTCGGGGAGTCTCCGGCGGACTCGTCTTCCAGCAGCACGGCACTAGAGGATCCAAGGTCCCGTCAGGCGGGAGGTACAGGTGTCGACAAGCCAGCCACATCAATGAATACGGTACTGAGATTGCTTCTTGTAGAGATATGTAATGATGACTTCATCCTGGTTCAGAAATTTGTGGAGACAAAAAGCTGAATCATGACTTGTATTGGCAGTGTTGTATCTGAGGCCGACCTCGAGGCCAAGTTTTGGTGACCTTGGCCTCGGTCCGAGGCACCTGTACAAACCCTTTGGAAAAGTAGTGTTTGGGCGGCCTCAGTCCCGGAACCTGTGGCCTTGGGTACAATTCTGCCTATCGATTGAAACAACCAAGTGTGACAAACTGCATCTGCTTTTTCCTTTT
Organism: Eucidaris tribuloides; assembly: GCA_001188425.1. Taxonomy (NCBI): domain Eukaryota; kingdom Metazoa; phylum Echinodermata; class Echinoidea; order Cidaroida; family Cidaridae; genus Eucidaris; species Eucidaris tribuloides. The sequence goes on from JZLH01S0208767.1 coordinate 22,884, forward strand.
ACCACACTTATTTCTGAACCAGAGCAATGTCACACATTTGCTGTCTATAATATTAAAATTTGATAGACCAATTCACAATTGCAATAAGGTGGTTTGAAGTTAGTATGTCATGAATAATCCCTTGAATACCATAGACCTCTGAAGTGTGGATGAATCTTTTTAGTGGTATATTTGAGAACAGCCAGCCATAAGTTCAACTTCTTGAGTCAAATTCATCAAATGTAGTAAAGTAGGGGTGAAGTTAGTGTATGTCATCAGTGACCCCTTAACACTTTAGACCTCTAAAACATGGATAGGTCTTTTTATGGGTACATGTTTGAACAACTTTTTGTGAAGTGATGGGTTGCATGAATTGTTCTTCATAGAACTTTGAACTTTTTCCACCAGATTAGACATATTGTGTATACCATCACTGATCAGAAATTTTAATTGCAACAGGCGATTTTTTTTTTTCATGTAGCTCTTCACAGGTTCGTTTTTCATTAGGATTATTCTTTAATTGAATCCTGGTAGAGGGATGTTTTTCGTTTTCTCTTTAACCAACAATTACATGACAAATCTTTCCAGTTTAGACATACACTCAACTTGGTGTAAATATTGGCATAAAGTATGCCTCTATTTATTTGTATCATGAAATATGTTGAATTGCTCCCAGTGCCTCAGATTTCATGAGGTTTTTTTGTTTGTTTGTTTTTTTCATCTTTAGTCATCAGTGAGAGAACAGAATGTGGACAGCCTTTTAGCAATAAGTCTGCAAGAGAAGCAACTACAGGAACAGATGGAGACTATGGAGAAGCAAATACAGAAGATTGTGAAATCCATCCAGAAGAAAGAAGCAGCCTTAAACAACTTAAAGCAGGAGAAGAAATCGGTGTGTACATATTGGTGGATGCATTATCCCTAAAAAAGTATTATAATTACAGTATTATAATATATTATTTGTATAATACTCTTGTGTTGTCACTTAACAAAAAGTATTATCAACTAATTGTAGAAACAGAGAAAAATAACTTGGTTTTCTGATTTCTGAAATATTTTTGGCAGGCAATACTAAATTGATGGCATTTTAGTACAATTCATTATTTTTAGTCATCAGCATACCGTTATCCAACACCATAAAGTGCGCATGATGTCACTGTGTGTAGAGTGATTGATAGTGCACTCAATATTGTGACTTAAACTGAGCCTGATGTGAGGACTCGGTTTTAGCAGACACATTTTATAGTTCAACACCACCATTAACAGTGAGTTTTAAATCATGCTTGATCTGCTCATCCATGATCTTGCCTAGAGCTTATCTCTTGTACTTTCGTGATGAAGAATGGCCTAAGATTGAAAATGGGAACTTCTCTCAAGGAGACAGTACAAGTCACTGTGACCATGAAGCAAATGATTAACTACCTGTTACATTATAACATATTTTAGGTTAAATATAGCGATGATTTAATGTCAAGAAAGTAAAAAGGTTGGCATGCAAATGCACATGGCTAGAAAAAAAATCATGACTAACTTTGAGACACCAAAGGAAATAATAAAAGATCATCAACAGAAAAAGTAGACCATAATGAATACTTGGGTCAAACCTTGAAAGTGGAGGACACCACAAGAGAAGAAATGTTGGCAAGAATCAAAGGAGGATGGAGATGTTTTAATATGTACAGGGGGTTATTAACAATCGTGAAAATATCACTTTCAATGAGGAGAAGAATATTTGACCAGTGCATTTTAGCAACATTGACATATGGAGCAGAAGAAATGGAACAATTTGAAAACAACACAGAGAGCTATAGAAAGAAAAATCCTCAATTTGCCATTGCGTGACAAAGTAAAGCACACCAACATACAACAGAAAATGAAAGTCAAAATTATATTGGAAAAACAATTAAAGAAATAAAATGGAGATGGGCAGGGCAGTTACCTAGAACATGAGACAACAGATGGACTACGAAACTCACAGAATGGCAACCAAGAATAGGCAAGAGAAGAAGATGTTGACAAAAGAGGAGATGGAGAGATAGAATATAACTGCAGCAAATAGAAGTGAATGGAAACTGATTGAGGAACGCTTCATCCAACAATGCTTGAACAACAACTGATGATAATGAAATGTCAAAAATTTGAATTATCTATTTATTTTATGTATGTGTGTTTGTTTCTGCAGGTGTCTGGTACACTCACAAAGCTCAGGGATGAAAGGTTGCAGATTTTGTTGTGTAAGTCACCAAGGTTTTATGTTCTTTAATTTTGCTTAGTTTTGTTTTATTTGTAGCTGCCAATCAGTCATGCATCATACTATATCTTTTTTTTTTGTAGGAAAAGTAGATGGTGATGATCTCATTTCACATACTATCCTTAATTGTAAAGGCAGAGGATGTATGCATCTATTAATTTGGCAGTATAAGTTCTAAAATCAGTCATAACACCTGAACTCTGTAATATGACATTTGAAGTAAATTTTGATCATGTTCTGTTTCAATCTATTATCATTGTATGTACTCAGTAACACACCATTTTCTCCAAAATAATTGAGATTATTTTGTTATATATTTATATGCCATTAAATCATGCAGAAAGTTGGCATAAGCTGCAGTACATTTCAAAGAAGTAAAAAAAAACATACAATTATAAAAAAAAAAGAAGTCAAAAAAAGATACTTTGTCTAGATATTGAAGATGATTGGTTATTCAATTTCAATAGTTTTTTTTAAAGAAGCCAAAAAGACTTGATCCAGTAAAAGGATGGAGGTTGATATGAGTGAAGCAAACTGGTCTTTACATTTCCAGTTTCTTGTTTGTTGATCCATTTATCAGCTCTTACCTCATCTGGATCCAACGAGCCACTGGGAAAGAAACAGACCCCGAATAGTACAGCCACTGAACAAAGTTCTAACAGTACTGCGGCAATTGGTCATTTAACTTCCAAAATCAACGATGGAAGCTCTTTACTTTCGAGGAGTGGTGTTCCACATACCAGTAACACTAGTACTACACCATTGAACACTGGAGCCACTTTTGATGTACCTAGTTCTGCGAATTACAGGGACACTCAGGACCAGAGTATGCAAGATCTTCCTGACAAGTTTGTCACAGGATGTGCAGCAAGTATTGAAGCAGCGACTCAAGGTCATCGTAATAAAAGCTTCCGAATACAGCTGGGGTCATCTAAGCAACCTCAGAATCGAGAGGGTACAGACAACAACCTCCCAGGAACCAGTGAAGGACTGGTGCCAAATATATTTGAAGGGTCAGAGCAGGGTGTGTCCGAGCCTGTCAGGGTGAAGACTGAACCTCTTGACGAGGGTTATGAGAACAGGTCTGTTGATACACAGTACACGCAACTCACTTCTACATCGGATAACCGTATTAGAGGAAATGTGTTCCTCAATGAAGGCTCAGAAAGTGCTCAATGGAGAGAAAACTTGGAGACACAGGTACCAATGTGTGATATAGCACAAGCAAGAGACCAAAGATCTAATCTTGAAAGTGACGAGGCAAGTAATGCACATTGTCAAATTAGAGACACGACGACTGATGGGGGACAAAATTCATTCAAAGGTATTTCAAAGGGAATGGGGAAGGTGAAGGAAGAGCCCCCCGATATGGGGTATGAAACTGCAGGCTTAGCTGTTGAGCAAGACAGATTACAGTCAACATTAGATGACCCATGCATTGCTGAGGGACGTTTCCGTACGGGTACACCAGCAGAGCACCTCTGGAATAGAACTGTTGATCTGTTAGGAATGCCATTGAGTGTTAAGATAGAACCCATTGATGAAGGATACAACAATACTGGAAGTTGTGACATCGGTGAAATTGCTCCACAAGAAGAACCTTTGTCTGGAGACAGATATAGGACACATCAAACTGCTTGGCAGGACGTTGAGAAAGATAGTACTTGTGTTTGCAAAGATGCTGCTGATAGAAACGACGTAGTAAGGTTTTGCCATAAACAACCTGTGGTAAAATTGCGAAAGCTGAAAACACAAACTGGGGAAACCGTCAATGAGGTAGATCAGGATGCGTGTACTGTTGAAGCGTCAAGTGGCTCTTTGTCCTACTCTAGAGATCCAGAGGATCCCCGTCACGGAGAAGCAGGCAGAACCCTCCATCCCGCCTTCCGTGGGCAGGCTCAGAAGGCTGATGAAACTTGCACACAAGTGCCAGCCACTTCATCCAGCAGTGACTCACAAAACTTTGGCCAACACAATATCGTCAAAGTTGTCAGTCTGAATCCAGACATTGTTGAGACAAGTGAAAGTAATGAACAGATATCACGGCTTATTTTGGAACATTATCGTGGAAAGGCATTGAAACGGAAGCAGGAGTTAAAAAAGTCCGATGCTGGTGAGGCGAAAAAGGTGCGATCCAATGAACCTCCGTCAACTAGTGCAGAAGTGACCTCTTCATGGAATCAAAGTTCCTCTTCAGATAAGGTGAATATGGAAGTGGGGTCATTACCTTCGTCATTGACAATGGCACAATCATCCTCATCATATTCTCATTCTATGATATCACGTGACAACTTAAATCGAGATAAAGGCACAAGTCGAGTGGATGTGGTCTCCTCGGTACCTCCTAGTTCCACAGCAACATCATCTACAAAGAACTCCACCCCTGGCAGATCACATGCCAGCGGACAACAGGATGTCTCTAACATGCAGCCACTGGAAATCTCCCGTACAGTCTACCCTCATGCCAAGCACATCAAGCCTGGATCAGATGAAATAAGAAACCAGGCAGTGACTAATAACATGGTGGCAAGTCCCAAAAGCATGGGGAAAGGACAGCATCATACATTTCCAAATCAAATTGCCAGTACAGCATCAGATCCGAAGAACACACCAGCTTCATCAAGTGCTTCCTCTGGTCAGCCACAACCTCCTAGGGTCAGTGAGGAAACCCCAAGGAGTGCCAATGGGTATGTCATTGACATGCACATCATTGGAGACAGGTTGTTCTCCTGTATATCGGACAGTAGATTCATCATCTTCAATCTGACGGTAAGTACCCACTGCTCAGCAGAGCAAACATTAAAGGGCAGTGGCATGATTGGGAGAAGTAAAAAAAAATCCTTTAGATCCAAACTGGTTGAAAGATACACCAAAGATGCACCAGCTGATGTGGATCTCCTGGCTGGAAAAATTTGTCTGGAGTTTGTTTACCTAAGGAGAATCACGTTTGAACATACCTGCAGATTTTTTCTCTCGAGGTTGGAGAGAATTAATCCCATAGAAAAATACACTAAAGATTTGTCTGTCACAAGGCATACTGATGGAAGTACATTCACAAAGAGTCGACTTTTTACTACAAAACTTTTATAGTAGAATCTGGCTTGCATAGTTTACTTGATTCTGAAACAGTTTTACCCCAAGTTGAGTACTGTCCCCAATCATGTCATTTACCTTTAAAACATTAGTTTATGACTAATTCTTTGTTCTAATTCGTAAGTTTTTCAGTGCTTTTTAAAGGGCCATCAAGGGTCCAACTCCACAAAGTGACCTTACATGATTATGATTTTTTAAAACAAAAGTCATGCATATTAGTGCTCTATCAAAAATGCTAAGTCAATCTTAACCTACCACCAATACCAATGGGGGGGGGGGCCTTGAGATCTCAGCCGCGAATCCCGCGATTGGTGTCAAATTTTGCACGCGCATAGAGTCTCATGAAAATTACAAAATTGCATGATGAAATTTGTGAAAATATCAATTGTTTTATTTATAATCATGCAAATATATGCATGAAATCATATTCTACCAATAAATCACCAAAAAAAAACTAATGAAATTGTAGTTTTGGGCTTAAAATATTCCTTATGACATTTCCCTGACAATTTTCTGGAAAAGAAATTGCTGTATCAAAATTAATTTATGTATTTCAATTTTTAATTATATGTATTTCTTTGGGGTTTTTTTACCTTTTGTTTTTCATTGTTTTTTCGATGATATTTGTTGGAGACATTTTTGTGATCATTAACTGCATAAAATAATTACTTTTACTCTGTAAAAGTAAAAATTATCAGACATTTATGAATTTGGGCTGAAAACACAATTTGTATTGAAATAGTACATGAAATCACATCTTTAATGATTTTTGGTCTAACATGCAAGTAGGAAATGTTGCATAATATCAGAACCACACCCCTGGACATCGCAAATGTGGTCTCAAATGATGTGCGAGATTTGAAAGAAAAATTGTCGTGAAGCGCCACAGCAAGAGCTTCGCATGTTACGGAGCTATCGCACAATAAGTCGGGAGCTCTTTAGCCCCCTCCCCCTCAGTCTTTTTATAGTTAACATGAGGATGTGAATAGGACAGGATAGGGATATTACATTCAGGTGTTTTCTATCACTGTAAAAGCTGTCTTTTAATTGAATTCATATTTGTTACCTCTTCTTGGTCTGTGTAGACCAACAAGGTAGACACAGAAGAGGACATGGCGCTGAAATCCGTCAAACACATGCAGATATGGGAGGACAGCATATCCAAGAAGATGATCATCTTCGCCAGTGACGGCAGCCGTAACTTGATACAATTCCATCTGCAAGTAAGCTACACTCGGAGCGAGCCATATTATTTGATATTGTTCCTTGTAAACCTACTTTGTGCTTTAACAATCAAGTTGGGTTTTTAATTCACTAATTTCCCAGTGACAGAACCATAATGTAAGCAAGATGTGTAACCATTTTAAAAAAAGATATACAATTGTGTAGGTACTGTAAATATTACCAACACAATTGACTGATTGAAATTGATTTGTATAAACCAAACACAAAAATATTGTCATAGAAGCATATGTCACTTGGCTGCCAATCTCCCATTCCATTACAAGAAACTGAAATTAAAGTCAAAGGCACTATTGTATAAAATTTTTACCACAAAAAACACTCTGGTTAGTTTAACTAGAATTGTGTTTCTATGGTAAAATTAAAGCCCAAGTTTAGTTTTGGGGATTTTTTTTTAATTTGAAAGCTTTATGCCCAAAGGTCATATCACACCAATAACAGATTTTGAATGTCTATGTTTTTTTTAATTAATTAATTAAAAATCTTGGGGGGGACCCCAAGATTTTGACTATATTTTTACATTATAGCATCCAAAGGGTTAAGAAGATGTTATGCATATATGAGTTATACCTCATCAGAAAGAGCAGACTGTGTTCTTTTTGATAAGGTATAACTCAGATAACCTTATTTATTTATTTATTTATTTATTTATTTATTTATTTATTTGTTTGTTTGTTTATTTATTTATTTATTTATTTATTTATTCTTCCTGTATTTAATTATTTATGTATTTATCCATTCACTCATTTACATATTCAAACAGTAATTCATTTATTTACCCATTTATCTAAATTTGTTATCCATGTTTATGTATTTATTTACTTATTTATCTATTCATTCATTTTTATGTTCATATATTTATTCATTTATTTACCCATTTATTTCAATTATTTATCCATGTTTATTTATTTACTTATTTTTATATTAATTTATTATTGCGGTTTATCTTTCTAGTGCCTTCACAACAATACTCCATAGATTTTGCAAGTGATGATCTCAGTGTGGTACTCAGAGTTGGTGTTTTGGTCCCTGTAACTAGTAGTAATCCAGGATTTAAATCCAGTTTAGTTCCCGACTATGGGGATGGCCAGATTCACCTCTCACCCAGAGAAATCACCTGCACCCCCTCCCTCCACTTTACTCTATTCAGTGCATCCTCCTCCCTCAAACCAGCCCTCCTACTCTCCTCCACCATTTGCTTCTTCCATGTTTTCTCTGGTCGCCCCGTTCCCCTCTGACCAACCACCTCAAATTCAAGTGCCCTTCTCAAAACATGATCAACATCCCTCCTCAACACATGTCCATACCAACTTACTCCATTCACCTTCACCATCTGATCCACCGTCTCTTAAAAACCCAGCATCCACATCAAAACCTCTGTCTTCTTCCTGTCCATCAGCTTCACACCACACATCGCTCTCACCATTGCCCCCTCAGTCCTCAAAATCCCTGTAACTGTGGAGGTTTATTTACTGTAAAAATTCACCCTTGAGCTCCAAGTAATATATTAGTGAATCTACTTTTACAGTGTGTGAGTGATTGGAAATACAAAGAGCTTATTTCTTCCAACCATCATATTCAAGAAAAAACCCTCCACGTGGTTCCACACTGATGTTGAGGAACTTGAAGTAGTCCACCTTGACGAGGTGTGGAGGCTTGTCATCGACCCATGACCCTTGGCCTGGGTCCCCGTAGCAGGGACCTGTCACCTACTGCTTGGGAGGCATTACAGGGTCTGGGAAGGTTACTAAGAGGCTATTTCATTGATAGTTCTCATGAAGTTTGGACGTTTGTCATTGACTTGCGACCCTTGGCCTGGGTGAATCTACTTTTACAGTGTGTGAGTGATTGGAAATACAAAGAGCTTATTTCTTCCAACCATCATATTCAAGAAATAACCCTCCATGTGGACCTGTCACGTACTGCTTGGGAGGAGTAATGGGAACTCGGAAGGTTATTAACCCGTTGGCTACGGGAACCGGATGTGGCCTGTGTTAACTCTATGGGATTTTAAGAATCTCGGAGGCAACGGGTTAAGAGGCTATTTCACGGAAGATTCTGATGAGGTTTGAGGTTTGTCATCAACTTACAACCCTCGGTCCAGGTCTTGGTCTCTGTAGCAGACACCTTTTACCTCCTTCTTGGGAGGCGTAACAGGATCTGGACATGTAAATAAGGGGCTATTTCAGTGATGGTTCTGATGAGTTTTGAAGGTTTACCATTGACCCATGACCCTTAGCCTGGGTCCCCTTAACAGGGACCAGTTACCTACTGCTTGGGAGGGGTAATAATTTCTGGGAAGGTGACTAAGTGACTATTTCAGTGATGGTTGTGATGAGTTTTGAAGGTTTGTCATAGACTCACGACCCTCGTGAGTCTATCCCCTTTTGCAGGGACCTGTCAGCTACTGCTTGGGAGGGGTAATGGGGACTAGAAAGGTTACTATCAGGCTATTTCAATAAAAGTTGTGATGAGTTTTGAAGGTAAGGGGAAAGTCTTGTAAACTGATTGAGCAATGTACTATGTATCAGCGATATTTGATGATTGGTGTATTTGCTTATCTGGCTATCATTCATTATTGTTTTATAAATGGTTTGGATTCTGGATTAGAGATCCTATATATAGAACAGATAACTGCACAAAATGGAGATAAATTTTCATGATGTATAATGGTGATTTAACTCTTACAATGCTGAAGTCGCAAATATGCACCACATAATACAATCTCCATAGAGCTGAAATGTTTCTGGCATGTTGAGAGTTAAAGAAGAAAAATAGGGAGTCTGATACCAAACATTATTATGTGATTATATTTCATGTTTCATTTTTCTTCCCATAAATTCAGGACAAAGAATTTCTCCAGACGCTATGTTGCACTAGCAATGTCTCCTGCTTACACGTGAACTGGGATAAAATGTATGCTGGATTGATTGGAGGAGATATAGCATGCATCAACATACGGGTTTGTATTATAATGACATTTGAGTAATGTAAAAATGAACAATATGTGTAGGAACACTTATCTTCCTAGTTTTCTGGGGTGATAAACAACAGGGATGTAGTCGAGTCCGGCCGTTCCGAGTCACGAGGCCACTGGAAAAATATTTTTCCCATAGACTTTGTACACATGACTCGGTCGGAGGCCAAGGCCAAGGCCGGCAAAATCCGGCCTTGAGGCCGGCCTCGACTACATCCTTGATAAACAAAGGGTATGAGGAATAATATCACATGTAGTAACTATGCAAACCAGATAATTATGTATCATTTTGTTGAAATATTATCATAATCATGATATTCACAACTCATTTACTGCAATATTTCTGGGCACATCTGTCTCTCCCCTTCTCTTTCTCTTTCTCTTTCTCTTTCTGTCCCTGTTTCTCACATTCTCTCGCTCACACATCCATGTACACATTCATATCACATATATACCTACACACGCACACACACGTGCGCGCACACACGCACACACACACACATGCGCGTGTGCACACACACACACACTCACTCATGCGCGTGCGCACACACACACACACACACAAACAGTCTAGTACAATTTTAGTTGGCCAAATGTTTTGACTACCGATTTATATTTCTTTTCCCACTTCATTATCTGACAGCGTGATTGTTTGCTGTTTACTATTTAATCCTCTAAGTCCTTTTAGATTGATGAAGGCATGTGGGGCATTTCTCAGCAGGGCTTTTAATATAGTCTTGTTACAGTATCATAAATGAATGCTATAAGTTCCAAAAACTGAAAAGGGACATGATTAACCCCTTATATGCCAAGGGAAACTCGAGGCAGATATTTAAAAAATGACTTGTGTATATTTATGTTTAATTTTCATATTCTCTTATACTCCTCTGCAGAAATCCAAAATCAGTTACTATTTTGACTGCTCCCCACGTTACTCCATCACTGCCATACAGTCAACACTAGAGGGCGGTATGCGTCTCCTCATCGTGGCCTCGGAAGACAGGACACTCACCATCCGTCAGGCCGCGGACGGCATTCTCGTGAGGTCACTCAAGGGTCATGTGGAGATCATCAGTCATCTCCAGGTATAAGGGGTTTAGGGAAGGGGGGGGTCAGGGGGTTATGTAGATCCAAATAACTATGCAACAACAACAACATCAATAATAGTTCAGAACTCTATTTTTTGCAATTGAAATTAAGAGGTTTATCAAAACCAAACATAATGGTTTCTAAAACCATTTCTTGGAGTGGTTTATTCCAATGTGCATATACAAATTACAACAAGCATATTGAAAATGTTGTCATGTACTAAACATATCACAAGACAGGTTCTCCAATTGAATAACTTTCAGTGTTTGACAGTGAGATAAAAAAAAACTACCAAAATATATATCTGTTTTATGCCCCAGCAGACAAAATCTGGAGGGGGCATAAAGCGTTGACCCCGTCCGTCTGTCCCCTAAATTGGTTTCTATGCAATAACTTTATAAATATCACAGATTTAAACAAGTTTGGGTAAGAAGGTAGATACACTGTACCACTAAAATACAGGTCAAGTTCAAGTCTACAGGTCAAAGTTCACATTATATGCAAATTTGTTTCTGCACATTAACTTGAAAAATATTAGAAGGATTTTTAAAAAAAATTGATATGTAGGTAGACGACACTAAAATATAGGTCAAGTTTGAATTTGGAGTCCGAAGGTCAAAGGTCACAGCTTATTGTATGTGTGAATTGGTTTCTGCGTGATAACTTAACAAATATTGGATGGATTTTAGAAATTGTTGTTATGTGGATGATGATACTAATATACAGACCAAAGAACTAAGAAATACTTACTGCTTGCGTAAAGCGGGTG
>JZLH01S0208838.1:26074-47944 GCA_001188425.1 Eucidaris tribuloides
TGCTTAAGTAAGATATTACGATCGTTCAATTTAATTGTACGAATGTGCACAGGAGACTCTTTAGCACACTAAGGGTTAATTACACAATTAAAGTGTATCCTTAGAAGCTTTTTTAATTAGATTTTGACATACTTATCGTGAAAATTCTATCACTTTATTTGTGAATAAAAGAGTCCATAAACATAATAATACTTAATAGGCACTACAAAACACCAAACACAAAATGTATGTTCATAAAATTATATACTAAAGAATGATACAAAAATTGGAATATTCTCAAACTTAAAACACCTGATATCAAAATTTGAACTGAATCACTTGCATGCATCAAGTAAACTGTGTCTCTAGAATCAAAGCTATTCAAGGAATGCAAGAAACAGTTTCCATGACAACATTCCTTCAGCGTGGAATTCATACTAACATGTAAATATAGTCATCTTTATAACCAGAAGGGCACTAATGCTACATATTTTGTACAGCAAATAGCACCCTTCTGGCTATCAGCTGACGATAGTATACATCTACGATTTGTAAAGAATATTTGAGCATGTTAGATTTCAGATCTGACAAATCAGGGTTGATCGAGAGGTCAGTCAAACTAAATTTACCTCAAATTGTAAACCGATCCTGCACTTTGAACGAAACCGCTTGAGGTGAGAAACGTAACTACAAACTATTTTCGCGAGGACCACAAGTCAAAAGTGAAAAGACAGTAGAGCTGTTAAGAAGCTGATACCGAAAGTTGCGTGTTTTTGTCCTTTAAATGGAGTTGTGCTGAATTCTCAACTAAATCATCTTTCTCCCGTGTTTTCGAAATTACTTTTGTAAATCGATCATACAAATTTATATTCTTTACATGACCATGAGGGGTTGGGGAATGCTAATTGCCGTCAGAAGAAAAATATTTTACCTTCTTCAAATTTGTGTACATGTACAATGTATGTATGTACATGTACGTGAGTCAGAAGCAAAATTTTACAAATTCTGTAAATGGAATAATGAGTAATTTGCTGAAAGTATATTTACACATACTCTACACATATAATATGAACAAGCTAATCTATGTAAAACTTATACATGTATGTACGCATGCATGCACCCTCTACAAACTGATGGAAAAAATAGCCACTGTGACATTACAACTCTCAGAGGGCTAATAAGTGACCCTTATCTAGACAGGGGTAAAATTAAGACCTAATTTGCTAATTCACCATTTGATGTACATAACTCGATTAGGCTGACTCATCAAAATCATGTTACATGATATTGATGTTTATGGACACCTCCACCTGTTTTTGTGGTGCATTCCAAATTGATGTTGATCCCAACAAAATTTACAATGTCCAGTCTATATGTTTGCGGTCAGTCATATGGGGCCACGCCCACTTGTGTACAGGAAAATGCAACATTCACACCCAGTGTTCTTGATTGGGGGCTAATTTGCCAATCACTCACCTGCCCCGCTATCTCAACTCTGCCATGTAGGCCATACGGAAGTATACTTGGTTGGGAAGTGATCATTTTCTTTGATTGTATAAATCTGATCATGATGAATTTGGTCAACGGTATAATTTTCCAAGGTCCAATTCATACCTCCCAAGGAAACTGCCATTTACTTGTAAGTGAGAAAGGGTGGAACTCGTGATCACCAGCCTACTAACACCATGAAGGATCTTGTTGCGTGAAACCAATTTGCATTAATAATTCTTTAATACATAAAATAGAGATTATAAATACAAGCAAATTAGCATGTCGTCAAACTATTGTCACGCGTTTTCTTAACAATACCACAGTGAGCAACTTTATAGTTTAGTGTCCACCCCAAAGAGCAATAACTTTTCACAGATACACAAGATGCAAACAATTGTCACATACAAAAGTTCTTGATAGAAGTGTGCCCTTTCTAAAAATGTATTTTTTTAAATTATATTATTGTTAAGACTTCTGAAGTTTAGTGAAATTATATATTTCAAAACAATAGTCTATCCACTATAATACGAAATGTGGATTAGTTTTCACATTTCAGAAACATAACTGTAAGAAACTTTTAAATTTGTAGAAAAATATCCTATTGATGTAAACTTACCAGTTTTATGATCAGGCTGTCCCTTTACTTTATAACATTGAATAACAAATTTTATTTCTGGCATACATTTATTGGCACTTGTTTAGTGAGTACAATTTGTGGCATAAAATTGTGCCACCAACACCTTTAATATTTAATTCAGTACAAATATAAAATGTACTTGTGTGGTACATTTTGGCAAATCATTCTCTGACCCACCATATTTTACTCCAGTACAAAATGGTCGAAAGAACTTTACAGTTCTCATCTACTGAATCTGTACATTGTATCTCGTAAAATAATTGAAATATCCTTCATCAACGGAAGCACAAGCTACTCTAAATCGATTAGCTCACAGGACAAAGATATACCTGGCAGGCTGGCACACCAAATTAATTAAGGGGGATTAGCGCAATCAAGTTATAGAAGACGGGAAATGTGCATTCCCCACCTCCAACAATAGACTCAACCTGTTCTGTTCCCGTGATGAGATCACCTGTTCGACACGGAACGAGTCAAATTAGACGTTCGGTTCCGTGTAATTTTGGTCATTTACTGGTTACAGCGGGAAGACAATGTGCCAAGTTACTGCTAATTTTAAGGGCTGCCTCGTGCAAATTAATTAAGGCAATCACTTTTGCACAGGCATAACACCTGTTTGGTAATAAAACAATCACTCTTTACATGTTTATTAACCTGCCTTTTAATGTGGTATATTACTGAACCCAAGATGTCTGGGATTTATTAACCACACTGCATGGGCAGGTTTCACCAATAAGTTTTAAAGACAAAAGAGACAGTAAAAAATAATATCCTTTACTCCTAACTGAAAGTGATAACACTCACGTACAGCGGTTGCATTATGGAAAGTAGAAAACTGCGTATTCCTGTAACACATATTTTTTGAAGAACATGATAAATTTGATCTTATAATTATAATCATTAACACAACCCACCATAAAAGAAGAAACAATTACTGTGTAGTCTTCAATCTGACCAAAGTTATAGTCCAATTTTCATGGTATTTGGGAGTGGTATTTTGTTAACAAATGGTTACTTCATATGGTAAATCGTTACCCTTTCTGACCTTTCCTTTCAATTGTGGTTATTTCCAGTCCAATGACTCTACTAAAAATTAAATTCTTATTCAATGTTTGATATTCAACAATATTTAAAGGAAAAACTGCGAACAATATTAATAAGCTTACAAAAGAAGAACATAAAGGTAAAAAAAAATACATGGCCTGTATGGCTACCCATAACACAAAATAAGTGTGTCTAGACAAGATATCATACAGATGATATACATGTAGATTCTTAGCTTCAAAAAAATATATATATTGGCATTCCTAGTGAATTCAATCACTCAACAGAATTGAATGGAGAAAGAAAAGAGATGCCAAAAGGGGAAATTGATGGATGAAGACAAGTTATTTATTCTTGATAATTCCTGTCATAGCATCTTTTATTTGCCAAAATTTATAATCCATCAAATTTCCTGCATTGCTATTTCAAGACTGGTAATGGACGTGTTAAATTTACCACATCCATTTAAGGTCATTCGAGTGGCCAATCTTGGACACAATATTAACTCTTCAGCTCCAGTGAAGTTGTGATTTCAGCCACATGATGACAATTTGTCACAAAGCCCCTTGTCCAATCCTGTACTCATAAGCTAATCACTTCTTTATCACTATACTCAAAATGGTGGCAAAGTCACACTGTTTCAATCAAAACTCATTATTGGACAACAAATCTACAAGTTTATTTTTATACGAGCTTTAACAATTCTGATGACCAAACTTGATGACTTCCTGTCTGTCTCGGATTTTCGACCACAACAACTACTGAAAAACAACTTTTTTACTTGAAACACAAAAGACAATTAGAAACTTCCTGAGCTATAAACTTTGAAAATGATCTCAGAAACACACGAAAGAATAAGAGCTTTTTATGACTAAAATGCAAAACCCAAAGTTCAAGCAAGTGGCATGACCAGATATTAAGTAATTACACATGATCTTTGCTTTATACACATACACTTATGCTGCTATTCTTCTGAAAACATATCATTTCATAAAAGTTACACACTCATGAAACATATTCAATGTTTATCATAAGAATGAAAAGTATATCGATTTTAGGTGATTTGCCTCCTTTTGTGCATTAGTAAATCCTATATAATTGCAAAATCAATGTGGCAAATGATGTAACACACAATCTTCTTCAGTGTAGATGGAGTATATTCCCTCATTGTTCTCCATGTTAGCAAACCGAGAAAGCAAACATTCTAATATTCACTTCCTCCTCTATCTCCAACTTTCCATTGCTCCTCTCCTGTCTCCTCTCTTCAATGGTCTGGAGGAATAGGAAAAGAAACTTTTTCTTCATCCCATTGAGATAAAACTGCAGTAAACTAAAAAAAAAAAAAAACAGTATCACACTGAGATCTGAAGTTTTGTTCAATCTGTTTTGTTTTGAGATTGATGAAAAGTACTACATTAATTAGAATAAAGATACTGACAATAGTCTGACACTGAATAGCACTTTGTTTAAAACACTAAATAGTTTAATTCTTCTTTTTTTTTGGGGGGGGGGTAGCTTCCATTTGAATATTTTTTTTACACATTTTGCATGTGCAACATATGACAAAACTAACTATATGATTTTTCACAGTCGTGTAATTTCACTTGATTATCATTTCTGTTCATGATACTGAAATGGCCTGCAAATAGTATAACACATAATTCATATTACTATTAGAAGAGATCTAATACCCTCACCCTTTCCCCCAACTTCCAAAGAAAAAGAAAGAAAATAGAAAGTGTCCAGTCATATATCCCACGATCTAGTCAAAATACATGTGCTTGCACTTTCATATTTATTTCCTTATCAAAACCAGGGAAAAGGGCGGAAGCTGTTAAGACTATGACTTACCAAACAAAGACTTTCTCTTTTTCCACCAAACTTTGGAGACTGCTGACAGTGACACTTTTCTTTAGCAAAAACAGACACATTCTGGCCTTTTTCTTTCAATATGAGTTATTTCATCATTTCGCATGTTATATCCCACACAATAATATCTTGCCCCATTAAGATTCCCAAATGGAAAACATGTGCCGACAAACACCATTAAAGGTACATGTAAATGACATGATTGGGGTTAGTCTTCAAGTTGGGCTGAAACTACTCTAGAATCAAGTAAACTAATAATGCAAGGATTCTCCTGTTAAAATCTTGAAGTCAAATGTTGACTCATTCTGAAATAACTAATAATATTCCTTGTGGCTGGCAAACCTGCTGTGTGGCTCTCTATGGGTCTTATTTTTACCGTGCCCCAATAGAATCAAAATACTAACATGTTCATGCTTGATTCTCCTTAAGTAAACAAATTAGAGACAAATCCTTCCAGCGGGGAGATCCACTCCAGCTGGTGTATAGTTGGTATATATTTCAACTCATTTGGTTCTTGAGGCATTTTCAAGTGTTCCCAATCATGTCGCTCACCTTTAAAAACTAAAAAAAAAAACTTTCAAATCCAAATTCCCAAATTTGTTGTTTCATCATCTTCCAGAACAGCAAAGATTGTATAACTTAATATTGTTTTAAATGACTACACATTGAACTATTTTTCGTAGACCACGTAGTAAGCACATGGTATAGCTAAATATGGACTTCCCACTGATTAATTCATTTTATACAGTGCATATCATACTACACAGATTTTTAAGTGAAAAAAAAAATATGGCACAAGAGGGAATGTTGTACCCTAAAGTACAAGAATAGCTTTTGTACGACACAGCACGTGATTTTTATTCTTTTAAACATACACTCTACAGGAAATTAACTCCCACAATATTTCTATTTATGTGAAGTTTAATCGAACATTTTTATTACATACTTGTTTTCTACAATTAATTATATTGCATCAGGGTATTGGAGTCATACAGTAGGACAAAAGACAAAGTTATCTAGGTGAATTATTTCACCTACGTAAGCCCTCTTCAGTTATAAAAGATGCCCTGCAAAATTGTTAACAAGGGCAATTTTTTCCCATGAAAACGTGCACAAAAGGGTCAATATACTTCATGAACAGTACAAGTGCCTATTATTTGTTCCAATATTATTATTTCCAATATTTGTTCCCAATTGTTAAACAGGTTAAACAGAAATGCACCACTTTGATTGTGTCCTGTCCTGTTCTATTTAAAACCCTGACTAGACATTCTCTGTTTTTTGTTGTCCCCAGGGAAATGGACTTACCATTTAAATGACCCATTTACATGGAGCATTAACTAGTAGACAATGTCACACCACACATGGCAAGCCATTTTCTTTTGTTCTCTTTCTGATAATTTGGTGAATTTGACAGAAATTTGTGCAAGGTGTCCCATTTTTTCCTTTTGTCCATGTCAAAATACAGATCAGGACATCAACCTCCACACACAGCCAAACAAAGAATTAATGGCTTCCAGACCCCAGTCCTTTCACTCATTACACACAATCTATGCCAAACAGATGAATTGCTTGTGGAGCAGTCCCCCCCCCCCCATATAATAAAATTCAAACATTCCCTATTACATTTTTATGAAGGATCACAATTGCACATTTTCATATTAAATTATGTGAATCAAAATAAAGACAAATTCAGTGCAAAAACATATATAACAGAACTTTGATTAGAACTTACCAGATTGGTACAATGAAGCAAGTTTGTCGACTTAGGATTAAAAAAAAAATGCTCCCAAAACTACTCACTTGCTGCACACACTTGTGGAATTACATGAGTTTGAACTCCAATACATGTACAATTGTACATGTATTCTGAACATAAATAAAAATGTAAGAAAGTCTAAAAGTTCTTTTATAATGATCTCCCAAAAGGTTTGGCTCCTGATATACAATGTCTAGAGTCTAGACTCTGTTATATCTTTTCAAAAACAATATAGTGTGCAATTTTCAAATTTAGAATATAGTTTAAGGAACTGCAAGCTAAAAACAAACTTCTATTTTGAGAAGAAAACTACTGAAACAGGTTCTATTTTCTGCCAAAGAAAATACTGACATCCTGTGTCAGCATTTGACTTTTTTACCCCTCACACAACAGTGTCATAGTGTTACATTTGAATAAAAATTTTGGAAACATCTAGGCAAGCTGTTTGGTTTTTTTTTCACAATATCCGGTAAACAACATGAAGAAAGAACTTAACAATTTCCTGTCACCTGCATACAAACAAATGAGACAAGCATCAAATATTATTTTGAGTTTTTTTTTCCAAAATCATAATGGGGGAGGGGGCAGACTGAGGCATTACCCTTGGGGGCAGCCTGACTTATTGGTTTAACAATATAATTTCCATCGAGTCTAGGCAAATTACGCTGGGTTCTCACAATTATTGTCTGAAGTCAAAAGTAAATTTTCCGCTTCCACCCCTTATTACAAGTTTCACTGACTTTGGATCTATGCATAAATCACACCTAAAATTTATGTTGTTGGTGAAATGAACTTGATTAAAGTCATCTTGTCCAGAGAGACAGAGACAATGGCAGAAGAAGAAGAAGAAGAAGAAGAAGAAGAAGAAGAAGGAAGAAGAATAGGAAGAAACAGGAGGAGGAGGGAAAGTATTAATTATCATTATCATCACCATCATCAACATAAGTAGAAAGAGCAGAAATAGTATTATTAATTTGTCATCATTACATGTAGTGACAACTAGAAAACAAACTTAATCCCTATTACCATTATCCATAGGTATAAAGCCCTATGTACTGAGGTATATGTCGATAGAAAGGAAGCAACTGAAATGATCCAAAGCAAATAAATCATTATAATATTCATTAAATATGTTGAACTCCACTGTGAAATATATCTCCAAAAGCTGTCACAGTATGCACAATGACCATAAAATATATGACCACATTTGCAATTTTAGTTGGGAACATCTTGCAATAATTTATTCAGTTTTGACCAATTTATGATTTTCACTCACATGACTATGGTAATTCACTGCAAATTTTTTAAATGCAATGTCATAACATAAAGCAGATTCTGATAGAGCCAAACTTCTCAATCACTTGAATATTCCCAAATTTCCAAGACTTCCTCCAAATGCCTATCAACCAACACTAGTGCAATACAAATATTTTTCACTCACCAAGGGACACAATTTTCCACATCCTCCAATCAAAATATTGATTTCATGACTTTCAAAATGAGGGTGTGGCTAGCATCAGAATCCAGACTGGAAGTTAAACATTAGTGTAGTTTTCACTCATTTATCATACGGCTCACTTTTCTTTAAATTCTACCACCTCCTGAATAGGGGTGGATCAAGACGTTTGAAAAAGGGGCATGGGTGGCAATCCCCTCAGCTGAAAGATCAGAGTCTGATCTTTCTCCTGAGGTATAATTCATGCTGAGGACACTATACTGTGAAATGTACCAGAAGTCACAAATCTTCGGGGGTCCCCACCCCCCCCCCCGACGAGATTTTTCATTAATTAATAAATTAAAAAAATTGGTGTGATACTGCCTTGGGCATAAGCTTTCAAATAACAAAACTACGCCAAAACTAACTTGCGCTCTAAACTTATATTAATGTGGAGGAGGGGTTTTAAAGACACAGCTTTCACACTTTTTAACACAAAAACAATTGTAAGATCTTTTATTAACCAATTACTTGCCCCGCGCAATGACACTTCGGATAATTGATTCTCGCATATTCTTTGTCAGTTTCGTCTTCAACCCCGACCCCCGCCCACACGCTTTACGGTGGCGCGCGTCGCCGAAGGCGGCGGGGCGCCCGCGCGGGCAGTAATACTTGGTAAAAGAAAAAATGCTTCGGGAGGCCAAGTATTTGTAATAGTTTCATAATTATTCTTACGGCATTCAGTAAGGGCAGAGGGGGGCAGGGGAATGGGGAGCAGGGCAGCAAAGACTGTTGGGAGGGGTAAATGATCCATGCCCCCAACCCCAACCCTATTTGCAAGTGGATCTGATTTTGAAAATTCTTTTATTGTCATGTGCATGTATGGACATTTACCACATTTTCCTATCAAATTTGTACAATTCACCATCATTGATCATGAGAAAGGAAACACACAATCTGGACATCTCTGTCTGATGCATCATGTTTTGGAGTTATGCAGATCAAATCAGAATAAATGTTTTTAACAAGGAATCTGGTTGTTTTCTTGGAAGAATGGCATATCCACATGTTTTCAATAAATGCACATTTTCCTTTTTAAGTTTTTAGATACAGTATCTGATATAGGTTATCTAAACATGTACACACTTACATACAGAGACAGACACAGACACAAACTGTATGGATTATTATACCCTATTAACCCACTGGAGATGATTTGATTTCAATATAACACAGACCTCAGCCATATACCTCAGCCCCAGATATCTCCTTCTTAGTCACCAATGAGTTAACACAAAATTGTTTTTCATCCACATGTGTTCAATATGCATCTCCAGATACAATGAACAATTTAACCAGTTGGAGACTAAGTATGAGATATCTTGTGTTGGAATCTATGGAAATACGTGTCATATCAAAATCAAACCGTCTCCAATGGGTTAAATTTTTGGCATACACTCAGATGTAAAACCAAAAATTTCATCTAAAAAATGTGTAACTCTGATATAATCTCATAATAAGTAGCTTGAAGACTTTAAATTCATTTCCATTTTGTCCTAGACGGTAGCCAGAAATTTTACAGCCACACATTTTCGCTTTCCGGCCCAAAAATGTAATTTCGTCAAAGTAATACTCTAACAGCCTTCAAAACAATTCTGCTAGACCTCCATCAGTTGATTAGAGTCCCTGTTAAACCACTGTCTAGATATTCCACTGATGTAATTCTAACGGGAAGAGTGGGTCATAAAACAATTTCTACCCCGTTTGGGTCATTTTATGGTGTGAGTCACATATAACTACAGTACAGCACTTTATGCCCGCACTTTAATGCTTTTCTCCGCTCGAGTTTTGTGTACTTTTGACGTCTGATTCAACAATTAAAATGGAGGTCAATATAGTCAGTAATCAGGAAGGGTGGTCATGCTGGAAGTCGGACGGAGCCGCTCCACTGACTGTATCTCGGAGCAAGTTTATTACAAAGGGCAAACATTGATTCAGATGGAACAGCAGGGTAAACTAGTTTACCCATTTAATTCGAGGGGAAGTGGCCTAATTCTCCATCAATGTCTTAGGTCCCAAAATCATGACCATTATAAGAACAGTCTCAGAATGGTTCCATTAATAATATCTTAATAGAGCGGGTTTGGACCTTCATTTGTTACATTGCCGTCACATGAGCTGTCTCACATTCAGTGAAAAAGCAGTTACCACGGGCAACGATTTAGCCACACCTGTTCTTTTGTCAATGGTCTCTCCATACTTCTTGCGAAGCAGTTCCAAGTGTTTACTTAAGATAGGATTGTATGGAATTACGTTCAAGTCTATGTTGGTGTAGCCTTTTGACATGGCCCTCTCGCTGTTATGGGCGAGCGAAGCGAGCCAGCCGAGCACGGCAGCGGGAGGGCCTTTTGAGATCTGCTTGGCATCCGAAAAGTAATTATTATTCATGACCACAGGAACGACCGATCTCTGTTCGAATCAACCAATGAAATTGCGCGCTACAATCCCCTGTCTTGGCCTTGTCAACTATTCGGTGGGTTGAAAGAAATTTCTTCAGTGTTGGTTACTACAATACATATACCATCAAACACCATATTAGTACACGTTCATTGTTTGAACAGAGTATTCGAAGCATTTTTCTTTAAATTTTGTTTCGTAAGGTCCAATTTGGCGTGCAAAAATCTGCATTTGTGAATCATTTCGCCTAATGAAATAGTGAACGCTTCCAGATCGTTTCGTGTTACAGCAACAGTCTACGAACCTGGTCCTAATATGATTGCATATTCAACGTAGGATCAAGTAGACAGACACTCTGATTGGTTGATTTTTGCTACCCAAAATAGGGTAGCAAAATTCCGTAATTCAAAGGTCTAACATAAGAATTGGAAGCAGATCTCAAAAGGCCCTCGCGCTGCGCGCTCGGCTGGGCTCGCTTCGCTCGCCCGTAATAGCGAGAAGGCCTTGTCAAAAGGCTACTGTTTGTGCAGAAAAGCCTGTGTCACCTGAACTAGTAGAAGTATCGCTATCAAGTAAATCTCAACATCAAGTTAAAATTTTTATCCCATGGTTATCAAATCAAGTCAATATTGACACATCACAAAAATATGTTATGCAAAAAACATTCATACTATTCCCTTGTGTTGAATATCAACATTTACCACTTTTGAAGAAACTGTGGTATTAGCCTGCTGGGTAGATGTAAATTTGACATTTAAAGTTAAATACATTGTTTTAAATCTAACTTTTAAAGTTTCTCGTTGTTTTCATGAGTTTAAGCTCAACAAGAAAATTGAAGCTCAAGACTGGGAAGACTCATCTTAGAGGTTAAAGGGAAATGGCAAGACTGGAAGTAGTCATCAATTTAAGAAACAATGAATGATTCCAGATTCCATTATGTACTTTAAGATTTCTGCTGTGAAAATTCCATGGTCAAACATTTCCTCTTTGTTGTACAAGTATCAATCTGGAAATGTTGTGATGTTCAAAGATGTTGTGTAGCTATCTATTTTTCTATCACAGTCATACTTTAAAGGTGCACTGTCATGACAGGATGAAAAAACGTCCTCTTTTGACTAAAATCATAAAATGGGTGCACTAATGACACCCATAATGTAACGGAAACAGCCATGACAGTGTGGAAAAAATATAACATTTGTTTTCATCCCACAATCTATGGCACTGCAACAGTCCACGTTTGTGAATATGTGCCTGTATTCAGTAACTATTTGTCATCCTCTCTGTGGTTGAATTGACCCTTGACAGTGGGCCTTTAATTCAGTTCTGATAAATGAATGCTTGTTTCTTCTTTGTCAACTTGCCAATGTTGTTGAAGTACTACTGACCGAATTTCTTAATATTTAATATCCAAACATGGGCAGATGCCAAGTTACCAAACTTGGGGTCGCATCATTTAGAGTTACATCCAATATGAAACAGACAGAAGTCGGCCAAATAATAAAGAAACAGACAACATCAACTATATCTTATCCCCTTGGAGATGTTTTGATTCAATATAACATGCATTCTCCATAGACCTCAGTCTATGATATTTCATTCTTAGTCTCCAATGGGTTAAACAAATTTACAACAATTGGCATCACCTAAAAGAAAGTATCAAATGCATTCTCTGTTGGTTAAAGAGCTGGAATTCACACACTGTTGAGTGGGTATATTAAAATATTTCATATATGGTTGGTTCTGTAATAAAAATTTAACATTCCGCCAACATTGTTTAATTCTTGACCTTATTTTAAAAACTTAAAAGATTTACTTTAGGGTCACTTTACAGTACCGTAGTTAACAGTAATATAGAAAAAAAGGAAATTAGTTCAAATATGTCACACTGTTAATTCGTGCTGATTTTTTTGTATACTTTGTTTGGGCAGAAGAAAATCAAATTTTAGTTCTAATTCAATTATTGAAGTAGAGTGTATTCTTCTTTTTGACTGAAATGAAGGCAGAAATTCATGTGTGTTATGCAGAGATATCCCGTACGACAAGCAACTATTCAAGCTAGTCCTACAAGAATTATACTCTAGATGTTCAATGATTATTAGTACCTTCTGCTAGTACTATAACGTGACCATTATTATGATGATGATGATGATGATGATGATGATGATGATGATGCACATCTTTATTCTTCATTTGTCTGGACAGCAGATTGAAAAATATTGTAAAAATGCCTAATTTTTTTCTAAACTTGTGCAGAATTGTCAGAATGTGACTTTCACTTCAAAAGTCTTCACCTGTCCTTCACGTGTATGTATGTGCAGGTTATGTGCAGATTTTCAGCACAAAAGAAAACATTACCTCAAACGACACCTGGCCATATCTCATATCTTGATGAAGGTGAGTGATGTGGGTTCAATAATTCAAGGTGCCTGTATGTTTTCATCTTTCTTTCATGCCTGCCTAAAAATTAACATTGTGTAAACTACACTGGTATATAGAAAAGAAGATACGATCTAGGAACCTTTAGCAAAGTATAGGAGCTAGAAACTCAGTTTAGTGGAATTACAGTGACCCAACAGACTTTGATTTGAATTATCATTTGTTTGCAACTTTTTGAAATTCTAGGTAATTACTGATCTTCAGATTTCACAGACATGTCCTTCATAAATAGCATAGGGGCACAAGTGATGTTTTGCTACTCTGTGGGAGGGGTGCAAATGAGATTCCCTGCCTTTAAACCCCAAGTATAGTTTTTTTGGAAATGGTAATTTTTGTTTTCATTTCCATATTTGAGTAATTGATGGAAAATATAGGAAATGTACATACTGCTACCTGCTCCCAAAAGTCAAATATTATTACAAACAATTTTTCAGTAGGTTTGACGTTATATTCTGATGTCTGGAGTGACTACAGAATACTTTGTGAAAGATTGACGAAAAGATTGTGTTTTTGACCAAAACTATTCTTGGGAATTAATTTGTAGTATTGAACACCCAGAACATAAAATTTATGAATCTTCATTTGAATACTTGTGCAAACTCACCATTTCATATGACTAAATCTGTAAAACAATCCACCATCTTCAGTAGTTCTGTAAGATGTACTTTGCTCTGTGGTTCTGTAATGAGAGAGATACACACAGAAAGAAAAGCTAGGTTCAAAAGATGTTCAAAGAAGTAAATATAGCACAGATGTTAAATTATGAACTTCCATTATTGGAACAAAAGCAAAAGTACACAAATGTTTTGATCACAAACGTGTACATAGAATAGATCCAGGGTGTCAACCCTGGATTCCCTCCCCCCCCCCCCCCAATGATTTTGAAACTTGAAAAAGTCATAATATGTAATGCAAGGAAATGTTTAAAAAGAAATGGAAAGCACTACAAAACCATTAAACTTGGCATAAAATTACTATTAAACATACACAATTTTCAATATTGCAATTTGGCCTGCAATTTTTTTTTCTTTTTGATATTTTTTTTCCACTTTTGCCCCCCCCCCCCCAATCCAAAAATGGATCAGCACCCCTGGAATAGATACTGTTTTCATAGACAAGCAAACCTTTCTTTTGATACTGTCTTCTGAAGAAAAAGTAGGCAAGAAGAACTTCCCATTTTTGTCCCTGACTCAAACCACTTAACCTTGGATGAAGTGACTAACATCCATCCAAGAACTTGACTTGAGGCTCCCGGACCAGACTCTTAATTCCTTCAAGGTCATTGTTATGTATACATCACGCAATACATTAAAAAATAGATCCTGGATATAAGACTAGAACCAGTCTTGTATCTTGTCACTACAAGAAACTTATTTAGAGAGTCTTGTAAACTTCTGATTTTTTTTTCAGGGACATTAATATATCCAATATTATCACTTAGAAGACAAACCAAGTCATATGTTTTCTAAATCATTCTTGATTTTGAAGCCTTACCGAATGGGTTTAGAAATTAAACATGTATTTTCTTTCTTTGGTCATTGTTACATATATGTACATGTACATCTCAAAATACATACAAAAAATCCTGGAAATTAAGAATCTAACCAGTCTCATATTTTGTCACTATAAGAAACCTACTTAGTAATTGTCTTGAAAAGTTTCGGGGAAAACAATTTTTATTTCAGGGACATTAATATATCCGGTCATATAATTAAGAAAACAAACCAAGTCATATGTCTACTGAATCATTCTTAATTTTGAAGCCGTAAAAAAAAAATTAGTTTAGAAATATAGTCAAACTTAGTGATGGTTCTTGGAGTAACTCCAATATTTTCAGGGTCATTACTGTGTCATATATTATTTGTTTTGAAGAATATCACTTGAAATGACCAATTAACTAATGCTGACAATATCACATGCAGTTTATAACTTTGGTGAATAGTGACAAATGAAGTTTTCTCCTAATTGTGTATTTTGAAGTACACCTACATGTATAATGAAATGTATGTAGACTTTATCTGCAATTACATCCATTCAACCAAGTAATTTGTTTGAAGAAGATACAATATCTGTAAAAAAAAAAAAAAACGCAAATGAGAAATAGTCAGTGGACTACTGGCAACTCAAGAATTTGACTGATAACAATTAATTTCATTTTACATCATCAGACTGAAGTGTTCTACCATTATTATATTTGAAGTCCAAGCAACAGATTATCATAAACTACATTTGTTTAACACCTCCTCACTTAGTGACATTTACAGTAGGTTTATGCACATACATGTACATGGATACATTCATGTATGAACAGGTTGAACTCAAACATCCTGTCTTGCAAACCTTTTTGGTCCGATTAAAAACCTTGAATGAACAAAGAAAGTGGTACGGTACTAAAATAAAGATGTTCCAGAACAACACTTGTTCTAGTATCTCAAAAACAAGACAACCTGGGGAGAATTTGTATCTTGGATGTCAGAGGAAAATTAATAAAAAGGACTTTGAACCTTCAACATGACAGTCTGCAAACCTTGGAGGATGTGAGTCAGGCAATGGGAATGGATGGATCAACTTAACTCCTTCAATGTCACTGATTGTAAGATTCAACTTGCCTCTTAAAGGCATAATATAACAATGTTTCTAGTTTAAAAAATCTGAGCTACATGATTCCCCATGCTACTAGTGTCTTTGATACAGTCTAAAAATGAAGCCCTGAAAAAATTGCAGTGTGAAACAATCATTAAGTGCTTTGAAAAAGTGAAAATCATTGAGAGACCATTCCAGCTTTTCTCCATAGACTGCTGTGTTGCAGAATTTCCTATCGCCCGATATAAAATTAATGTGCCAATTTGTATCTGCACATATTGTACTAGTGACAGCATAACTGTCCAAACTTTTGTGTTCTAGGGTGTTTATTTGTCCATTCAAACACTGTCAGATATGTCAGATAGCAAATTTCGACAATTTTTTAAACGGGTCTTCTACAGTGTTATATAGTGTCTTTAAGGACCACCCAGGGGAAAACGAGTGGCTTTCCTGAACAGGTGACATATTTTTACTAGTGTACATGTACTATACTACAAATTAAGGCCAAGTATTTTGCAAAATGTGACAAATGGATAAAAAAAATTACTGAAATTAACACTTTAAGACCATTCTCGCTGACAGTGAAAAATCATGATTTTAGAAAAATTTGAGACATTATGTGCTGAAAGTTGATACGCAACTAGTCACAAACCTACCTAAAACATAGCAAGAAAAGTTGCACACCGAAGTCTTATTTTTCTAACTTTGTGCAAAGTTTCTAAGTGAGTTGGGCAACGAGAATACTCATGGCAGAAAAATCGTGATTTTTCTTGTCACGCAACTTCCGCCTCTTCCAATTGAACCAAAAGCAGGGAACTGCTAAAAAAAGCTCACTGCGCATGTGCATTGTGGAGCCAAAAACAAAAATCACAAGTTTCTAAAGTGGGGAATAATTACAATTTCAGTTTGAATTGGGAACAGAAAAGTCAAACATTGCAATACTTAATGTCACATTTTTTTCCCAGAGAAACTGGCCCTTATCTACGGGCCCATGGCCATACTTGATATTCGATCAATTATTGAAATATTGTTACGTGCAAGTAGAGTGCAAGTTTCATTACATTCCCCTCCACCATGGAGAAGATGTTGCCCCCAATATTTTTACATTTTTATAAGCCTTCCGAAGATACAGCCATGTAGGGTCGAGACAATTGCTTGGGCCCCTACCCAATTGAACCAGGAACTTGAGAATGATTCCCCGCTCCATGTTTGTGCCACCTCAGTTTTGTGACAGGGTGTGGCAAGGAGATGCTTCACAGCAGCCCGAGGAAAGGGCACGAGTGAAACAATTGAACAATATTATAGCAGAATGTTGATGTCTTGGTGAGATGTTGAGCAACACAGTTAATGTACATAGGCGGCAGGTCGATTGACATTGCATGATAGGCATGGCTGTCACAGTTTCATTTCTTCTTTTTTTTCACACCTCGTTCACACAAATTCATGTACATGACTGTATATCCATTTCAGGTACTGTTTTGTGGAGTATCAGTACTAGATATAAAACATTTTAAGAGAGGAGTTTAATTTATCCATGCAATAGATAATCAAACGTGCCAACCTCAACCTCTAACAAAAAGACCTTTCTGATATTGTCAAAAGCTTGGAGCTTTGCAATGACCTACCCCTCCCTCTGAAAGGGGTCAAGTAAGAAGGATGGACTTTAATATCCCTGAAAACTGTTCCATATTTACCCATCTGTCTGCAAGAGGAGTCATGATTTTGCTCAACATATGAATCAAATAATAATTGCACATCTGGTCACTCGAGGAAACTGTACTGATATTAAACAGATGGCAATATCTTATAACCAACATTAAGCTCAAGAGCTTTGCTTTCGAGAGATTTTCTTCTTCTTTTTTCCTATCTTTTCTTTTATTTGTTAAATCGACAGTGATTTGGGGGACATGGACTATGAATAATGAAGTATATTTTTGAAACAAATTATATTCCTCTACCAATTTTAATGAAAAACATTCTCATGAAGTATCAAGTTGTGTTGATTTTGATAATGATTGTGGCAAAGGAATTCTGTTCATATTTTTCTTGGAGTTATGGTTTGAGGTTTACATAATTGCATACTGCACCTGCAGAAATTATGCAATTATGCCATAATTATCTTTCAGATGGATGATATTTTAAAAGCAAAAAAAAAAATAGTGTACTTCTAAAACAGAATCAAAATATTGAAGTTGTTACTGGGATTATTCAGGAAGAGGTCAAAGGAGTACGAAAATTGGAAAGAGGTTTGAAATATTGAAGTTATTACAGTATAATTCTCCTCAGATGGGAATATTTCAGGGGAATAATCTGTTTAATTTGATTTGACTTGTTTGTGTTAGCATTATTGTGCTTAATGAGTTTTTCCAAGACAACTATCTTTTTCTAATTTATGGTTTTATACTGATCAAGGAAAACATTAAGATTGCATGCGTCATCAAGACTCATCATCTACAGTACGGTAGATGTACGTAACAAATACATGTACAGCCAAATATATAGCATTATGGGTATGTTTGCAAGCAGAAATTGTGATGTACAGTATCAGACTGTGTCTACAGATATTTTGATCAGCACTAAGCAGATTTGTAGCAAAATTTACAATAAGGTATATTAAATTCACTGAATTCAAATGGATGACGTGCTCGGAAAAAAAACCATTGCAATACTTGTAAAAAATGGTACAACTTGCATATTTCATGAAAATTTCCTTTTGTACTGTATGATCAAGAATGTGACATACAAATTTAAGAACAGTTCACCAATAAAACAAAACCTGATATTTACTTTGATTAGATTGTTTGTGAAATATTGATTTGTATGGATGCAAAGGAAATAGGCCTGATCCTCAAAGGAAGATGGGCTCATTGTTAACATAATCTTATAACTCTGAACCTTAAACAGGGAACACCTTTGCCATATAGTACTCATAATACATTTGGCATGACAAGACTGTAAATAATAGACTAGTAATCTTGTGAATTTGTGGTGAACTTGTTCTGACCATTCAGGAAACAATGGATTATCATCATCTCACATAAAAAAGAGAGATCTTTTGATAAATTCACTGCAATTGTTCTACCAAAAAGACACTACAGTTTAGAGAACACTCCACCCCCCCCCCAACTCTGTGCCTCTCCTTCCCCTTACCCTTACAAGCCAGATATACTATCACAGGAAGCTATACCCCCCCCCCAACCATGCTCCTTCTCCTTACCCCTTTCATGCCAGAAAAATGTATCCCATTACACAATAATACCATAGGAAGCTATACCACCCCACCCCATGCTCTCCTTCCTCTTACAGTACCCCTTATGAGCCAAATATCCCATAACACAATCACAGGAAGCTACCACCCCACCACTCCCACCACCCCACCCCACCCTCCTTCTCCTTACCCCTTACATGCCAGATATACACTACCAAAGACATGTGTCTCAATAATTTACAAACATCAACCAAGGCAGACGAGTGAAAGTAATCTGGAGGAAGAAAAAGTTGGAGAATGACCGTAGTCTGGAGGGAACAAAAAGTTGCATGGTCTGGAATTGACACTACTACACCATCACAGGAACTACCCCCAGCCCCTCCCCCCCCTCCCCCCCCCCCATGTGTCCTGTCATTGCCATTTCACAGCTTTGGGATGTCTCATTCTCTTCCTGTTCTTTTGTTGGCACCTGTCCTCTCTCTGAACACATGCTCCCTATAGCGTGATGAATTACTGCCTAAATGATGGAAACAATAGACTGATAACTCTCGGAAAGAGTAGGAAGCTAGTCGAGTAACAGTGCTGTTAACTCTTTGAATCATTTTATTATCATTACTTTGTGGTTTAGTGTTTTCTAAATGTTGGAAACAATAGACTCATACCTTCAGGTGAGCATTTGCTGGTCAAATGACATTTTTCATTCTTTGAACTTGTGTTTTTATTATATCCTGTAAGCAATTTTGTAAATCCTTTCTCTGAAAACAAAAATGGATTACACCCTCAACAGTGAAAACAATAGACTGATCACTCTCTCAATACATGTTAATGTACACTGTCAACTCTTTGAATTCCCATAATCG
Source organism: Eucidaris tribuloides (assembly GCA_001188425.1). Classification (NCBI taxonomy): domain Eukaryota; kingdom Metazoa; phylum Echinodermata; class Echinoidea; order Cidaroida; family Cidaridae; genus Eucidaris; species Eucidaris tribuloides. The sequence goes on from JZLH01S0208838.1 coordinate 45,833, forward strand.
GTATATTATCTATATTTTAAAGAGTTCCACATGAACAATGAAATAAATGGACTGACAGCTCTCTTAATGCCACTGTATAGTTTTGTTAAATGTTTAAAAAATGGAATTCTTTACAAATATATTTTTAAATATACCTAGATATGAACTATCAATGCCCTGAAAATTGCTCGCTCTAAAATGCTCCCATTTTTTAGAAAAAGGTAAAATGCTAGGGGAGGGGGTAGGCAGGGCTCGACACTAGCACTTGCCCGCTTGCCCGGGGCAAGTAAAATGTAATGTTGGGCAAGTAAAAGCTCAAAATATTTAGATTTACTTGCCCGATCGGGCAAGCAAAATTTTGATCCTCAAAGGAAAAACTTTTCTGAAATCTTACCAAAAATTAACAAAATATGTGTGAAACTGTTTGCTCAGTTGTAACTTACTACCAATTCCATAATTATTAATTTTTTCATTATACTTCATTTTATGACTCTTAAAATTCATAATTTGACACCTTTTGCAACCTTCAGAATTAAACTTAGAAACTTGCAATACTATAAAAAGGTCCCAGTGATTTTAATTCGTGATCATTTTAGTTTTTAAAATTTTGCATTATTTTTGGGCAAGTAAATTATTCATTCGGGCAAGTAAAAATCTGAAAGTGATAATTTCACTTGCCCAAAGGGCAACCAGAATGAAAAGTTAGTGTGGAGCCTTGGGGTAGGAGACCCCCGACATTTCCCATAGGTAATGTAAATACCGCTAGGCGTTCTCCTTTAATTAAAACATTGTAATTTGTCACTATCAAAAATTTTCACTAGGTTTAATGTTGTTTTCTGATGTCTGGGGTGAAAACAGAATACTTTGTGAAAGATTGACCAAAAAATTGTCTGATTAACCCAAACTATACTTGTGCTTAAATTTAACTCTTTGAATTACTATCATTATGTTTTAAGTGTTTTATTATTATCTTAAACCCGTTGGATATGGGAACCAGATGTGCCCTGTGTTAACTCTATAAGATTAAATTTATGAATTTTGGAGGCAACAAATTAATATTGCTTCTTAATCCTTTCTCCGAAGGAAGAATTGCATCCTAAATGATGGAAACATTACATGATTAGACTGATGAATTTTGTAGTTCTTGAAGACAAGGAAGTAAGTCAAGCGACACTGATCATTTTTTTTATTTTCTTGCTATTTTATATAATACAATGCAGTATTTTCTCAGTTTCCCTAATCCTTCATCTGAAAAACAAATTGGGAAGGGAGGGTGGAAGCTCGAACGCCGTAAAAAACGGGGAAAACACGAGCTAAAAACTGTCGCGTTGACAACCTAATGCACGCTACAGACGAGAGGAGGTGCATTCTGGGGGAATGGAGCATTATGGGTTGGGGGATTCCATGGCAGAAAAGGGGGTTGGCAAGATGGTTTTTGGAGGGATTCTGTCGGTTGGCAAATCACACAAGGGGCGAATAGCATACGTAACAGATTTCAGTAGGTAAGTACGATTACGCCGTGCATTAATATCTCTATAAGAAGCTTGTCAAGGTACATGTAAACTGTTAAGTTTGGCTGTCAGTAGTTTCATGACAACTTTCATTCTTACTCATTTGTATGCCTTTTAGTTATTACATGTATGACAGGTGAAGATTTATAATGAGTTAAGCTAATTTCATCTTATCTCTATTGACAAATTGTTAGTCAGTAATAATACCATAGTTATAGCTTTAAAATTGATAATGAGAAACACAAAAAAATAAACCTAAGTATGTATTTATATTAAGAACTTGACTTGATAAATTTGGTTTCACACCCCATATCAAAAAAGAATACCATCCGATAGCTATCGGATAGTCATCCGATGGTTATCAGATAGCATTTGGACAGTTGTTTGGTAGCTATCAGCAATCATCAGCTACCGGATGTCTTCTTGATAGTTTCTTGCGCAGTTATCAGCAAGACATCGGCTAGCCGATGGCCACTTGATAACTATTTGAAGCACATCAGCAAACTCAGTTTTCGAAACAGCATCTCATTCAACCATCAGGAAGACATCAGCTAGCAGATGTCTTCCTGATGGCTAAGCAGTAGGTATCCCGATGACATCAGCAAACTTGGTTTCTAAAAAA
>JZLH01S0208871.1:0-12343 GCA_001188425.1 Eucidaris tribuloides
GGGTTGGGTTGGAGGTAAAATAAGATGAGTGGTTTATAGATCAAGGTGAATGATAATATCATAAATCTACCTGGACCTTGACACAGAAGGTTGAATTCCAAAGGTTGGTATTCACAGCCATTATCCATGGCTATTGTGTGGGCGAGTAACACACACTAAGACAGACATACAGACAGAACAGAGCAGACATAAAGACGATACACACACACTCACACACACAACACACACACAGCGTGCTGGCAGACACAACACAGCCCCACAAGACAGGCCGGCACACACACCCACACACGCGACACATCACACACACACACACAAACACACATAACACACCACACACACACAGCCACTCACACACTCACACATCCACACACACACAGCACACACACGTACACACACACACGCGACGTTTGGGCACGCACACACACACACACAACACACACACCGGGCACACAATGCAGTCCACACACACACACACACACACTCACACACACACACCTCTTCAAACTCTGTAAAGTTTTCAATTCTGTACAGGGGTTGAATATTGAGGCAAAATATGAAAACCTAACTTCCAAAAACTTAGCATTGAATTCTTAAAACTGATTTATGATATCATATCTTTAACACACCTCTTATAGAGTTGTACATTGGCATCTAAAACTCGTAGTCAAGTTTAGTTATTAATACATGAAGTAAAGTCTTTTCAGACATTAAAGAACGAGAATGTATCAAGTGTGTTTTTGAAACACCAATTTGTCTCGGAAGTAAATCCATGCATCAGTAGGTTTGTAATTGCCAACACCATAATCGGTAATATTTTGTCAGTGTATATACACATGTATACTGGTTATTATTATTATTATCATTTTTTTTTTACTAATAATGCATGTCATGATTATGTGTATATTTGTTGCACTTCCATTGTATGATAAAGAAATTTAACTGTTTTTGCTTACTCACTGAATATATCTTGATCTTAACCACCAACGCCATGTGTCAAAACATGACAAATTTGGATTATTCAAATTTTGTAACAGATTTAATAATTATGTTTACCTTATTTCACTAAAGTTCCAATAATGTATTTCATCATGTGTTAACATCATTTAATATAAATTGTGTACTTTTGATTACTCTAACGGTAAAATGTAGGAACAATACCATCATGCATGCTGGTGTTGGTTAAATAATAAAATGTTTGGCCTCGGAGAGCAAAGATTGAAAATGAAATGCAGTGTTTTGGCTTGTGGAGTCAGTTGTCTACCTCTTGCCTTTTGTGAAGGTGATTTTTGCTACTTGGTCTTTTCTCATCTTGAGTGCACACATCACTTATGAAGAATTCCAACTTGCAGAGAATCACCCATTGTATATATTGTCTTGAAATACTATACTGAATTAACATAGCACATTACAAAATGTTTCTAATTGCTTTTCCCGAAATAAAATTTCAAACAATAAGATCATTTTGAGAACATCCCATGGATGATTAGATACAAAATATCAATATTTTCAATTTAAAATGTTTAAGATGAAAAAAATGGGGAGTAGTTTGTAATAACATTATAGTGGAAATAAATTTCGTTATGTTTGCTTCCTGTAAAGATTCCATATCTGAAATCTGCAACATGTTATGTTTTACAGCTTGTCTATTGAGTGCTTGTATGGATTATTTTAAGTTTGACATATACATATACACATTACTATATGCATGTATAACTTGGTGTAATGAATAGGTTCAGATACTAGACTCCAATAAATGGAAGGGATATCATCTGCGTGTACTCAATAAAGACTAGAGTCCAACAGGGAGATTATTTTTTGATTGCTTTCGTTATGTATGAGAATATGAGAAATGTGATGATACTGAAGTTTGATCATGATAATCATTTTGTTAACTTGAATAATATGGACACTATTTGGGCATTTCTTTTTAGATAGCCAGTTCGGCAGGTCCCTTTCAAAGTTACCTGCCTGGCAGAAAATTTAACTGCCCAAATTTCACATAGACTCAACATGTACAAAAATAAATTCCGCTAGTCGGTTTGGTAAATTTCCATTTTTACCTCCCCCTGACGACAAAATCATCCGCCATCGGCGGGCGGGTGGTTGTTAATATCCACCATTGTGAATACTGATATATTCATCCCACAGAAACGATCGCGATGATGCATACTCATAATCGGTCCCAATTACAATTGTAAGGGAGGGTGGGGGGGGGGGGCACAAATCATGTGATCTACATGCGCAGCTTTCATGTGAATGATATAATTTTTTGTATTTTGCCAAAGTCTTGAATATCTTATAATATATTTTTACCAAATCCAGCCAACATTGAATTATCTTTTGTGAATATGTTGCCCGTACGATCCCGCAATCTTTACTCGTATACACCATCAACGATACACTGATCTATTCACGGTCGATCATGAAATACCCGAAGGCGTACCAAAGGGCGTCGGGGATGGTGTTGTGATCAAACACACACCTTTTGCAAAAGGGGTTGTTTAACACTGCCCCTTTTACTGAAAACCCCCGTTTAGCCGTGTAACCGATTCCCGTCAGTCATGATTTGGTCTTGAAACAGGTCCCCGTTGGACCTGACAACCTGTTTATGCTGCTTGGCCGTGAAAATGTTTTTATCGTGCCCCCACCCCACACACTTTTTGACTTTGCACTGTTCTGGTAGGTCGTGAACGCACATGATTCGGCCGCGGATGAACACACACCCCCTCCCTTTGAGAAATCGTGCGTACGCCTGTGAATGGGACTAATACATACTTTTGTGAGTACATGCGTGGTATAAAATAGCAGCGTGTAATGCAAATAATGTTAAAACATGGATGAGAAAGGACAAAAACAGTATGCATTCATTCGTGAATACTACTACAGTAAATTTCGCCTTCAGAATATATCTTTTGTTGTAGTTGATTTGATGTAAAAACAGTAATATATATAATTTGAATGGAATAGATACAGCCTATTGTGCACTATTGCAGCTTTACCAAATGGATCTATACATAGAGCGGGAACCCTGCTTAATATCATAGTGTATTTTGACATTTGACCCCTTTTCGATTATGACAGACTTTACACTCTTTGTCATGCCAGTCGACAAACTTGTGACTCGTTCAGTTGGTATTGAAAATAATGTGAGGTGTAGAGGAGGAATGTTTCGTTCAAGAGACAATTGAATTGCATGTCTTTTTAGGCGCACAAACGATTTTTTTTTCGAATGAAGGTACTGAGCTGGGTATATGAAGGGAATATCCCATACGTCATCTAACCTGGGGTTGTGGAGTCTTTTTTGCACGACAGTTTGGTAGGTTTCGCAATTCCTCTTTCGATATCAAAGGAAAATAAATCACCTGTTTACCTCAAAAAGGTGACTGGCTTACAGTGTATGGATTAAAAGTAAACCTGTCGTTATACGAAAATAACACAAACGCCCTCATAAAAGTTGCAAAACCCTTGGAGATAAACTCAATCACAAGGTCATCGCGACACGGAGTCACACGACACACAATCAAGCTCAACCAAACCTAACTCGTAAGTAAAAATTTAACTTTATCTATCCCATCCTCTCCTCCAGTAAGCGTAGTAAGTGTGAGGTATTCTGTTTTTCAGAGAAGACTCACAACTTCTAATTGTATGAGACGACAGAACAGTTGCTGTAAAAAAGAGACATTTATAAATAATATTATTATGAAGTGTTGATTGTGGTGTTTATTTTTCGGAAACCTAAATTCAGAAGCACATTCCGTTCATTCATGCTACTACTAAATGCCGTATATCACAACCCATTGCAGATAAGCTTCTGTCTTGCCATGGTCTAGGCATGGATCTTACTAGTAGGATCCATGGACTAGGACTCTTTTGTATTGTGAACTGAGTGTAGGCAACAACAGCTTTTCTCTTGCATGTGTAAGTGATCATCCCGCTGTCCGGTCCCGGGTCCCAAAGTCACACCGATAATGGCCCAAAAGAAGTTACCCATTGTCAATGTGGGAACTGTTATGTTTTCGCAAGCATGACTGTTCTTGCTAAATGTACTGAATGCAGGTTGTAGTTTACAGCGTGTCTCAACAAAAATGGTTCAAGTGAAATTTATTATTTTTTTAATTACATGAAAATCATATACAGCATAGTTTTGTGGGGTATTGTCATAAAGGTAAAAGACCATACAATCCCAAAACAATAAATTTAATTTCACTCCATTGGTTTTGTCAATCCTGAGATGTAATAAATTTTCACCGATGCAGTGATGCGAAATCGTGTTTGTCCCAGTACAGTGTATGTCCTATAAATGTAGGTTCTGCAGCATTGTTTCTATTGTCCATTATGAGTTAAAGGGATTGTTTATGTTTTTTTTAACAATTTCGCCATCCCCCCATGAGATTTTTCGGTCTATACCTACGGAGGTACCGTCTCATGGCTTTGCAAAATAGATCAATGTTCTTCCGGAACTGATGACCCCCCTCTCCCAATTTGTTTTCTTGTCACATCAATTTGCACCCCAGATCCTGATTCTGAAATGACTCAATTTTTCCAATTGATTTATATTCAATCTTTGGTGCATGTTTCCCTTATTTAAGATCCGCAGATGCGATTACTTGCTTTATTTATACTTCAACATGTTGACTATGAACCTCTATTATGACAGATGATTATAATATCAAAATTTGCTAATAACAGGGACTAACGTTTCATTTGTTATTACCACCAATAGTGGCAACCCCTCGTGAACGTATTCATGTTATGAATGTCAATGTCACCACCCCTCCCCCAAAATATGCATACAGATATTTTTTTTTTATAATTGATATTTTTTTCTGCCTTTTGAAACCAAACATTATCACAGCTAAAAATTCATACTATTACATTTTTCTCTATCTCTCCAATTTATTACAGGACTTGCTGCTCTTATTTCAGCCCTGGTTATCACTATGCTATCACAGGCTACTTCAGGTCACACTTTCATGGCAGTATCAGAGGAGACACACAAACTAGCAAGGGCAAACAATGCCTTCGCAATTCATCTATACCAAACTCTAAAAGCCCAAAATGATGGTAAAAATCTCTTCTTTTCTCCACTGAACATTTCAACAGCTCTTGCCATGACCTATCTAGGTGCGAGTGATGTCACAGCATCTCAAATCAGTGAGGTTTGCCGTTTCGACCGACTAGAAGAGTCTCAGCTGCACCAGTCCTTCAAGGATTTGAACTCCTTGCTCTATCAGCCTGTGAGCAAGTACATTTTGAAAGGAGCCAATAAACTATATGGCAAAGCTGGATTTGATTTGTTGCAAAACTTTCTTGATGGAACTGTTACATACTACGATTCTGCATTTGAAAGCATCGATGATTTTGCAGCACCTAAAGCCAGACAGAAGATCAATGATTGGGTCTTGAAGCAGACAGAAGGCAAAATCCGTGACTTGATTCCACCAGGATCGCTGGACTCCCTCACTAGGTTAGTGCTGGTGAACGCAATCTATTTCAAAGGCGAATGGCAAAATAAATTTAATCTACATCTCACAAAACCAACATTTTTCAAAATGACAAGTGAAAGGGTAAAAGTAATCAAAATGATGAAACGAAAAGGAGGGTTCAATCTGGGAGATGATAAAACACGTAAGTGCTTCATCCTGGAGTTGCCATACATGGGCTCTGAGGTCAGTATGCTTGTAGTAGTACCGTGGGAAGATGATGGTCTTGCGAGTGTTGAAGGTAGTTTGTCTGAGGAGGTTCTTGACTTCTGGGAAAGAAGTTTGAAGGTGGAGAGGGTCCAGGTTGAAATGCCAAAATTCAAGCTTGAGGAGATGTTTGGTCTGAAAGATGCCTTAACTTCCATGGGAATGACCGATGCCTTTGACGTGTCGAAAGCTAACTTTGAAGGCATGACTGGAGATAGATCCCTCTACATATCTGCAGCACTTCACAAGGCGTTGGTTGAGGTTAACGAAAGAGGGTGTAAAGCATTTGCTGTAACGTCTCGCGCAGTTCACTTAACGGCAACAGGAAAACTACCCCCATGTCACAATATCAAAGCAGATCATCCATTCTTGTTCATGATTCGTGATCGCCGTACCAAGGCCATTTTGTTCATGGGACGCGTAGTTGATCCGCCTCATGAAAGTCATGATGAACTCTAAATCAGGAAGGTGTTTACATTCAGACATTTGAACTTGCAAAACATGCAGTCCTGCAGCTAGTATATTAACCAGCAGTGGCGTAGACAGGTCCTCGAACCTAGGGGGATGATTTGCTGTCGATCAAAATGCACGTTCAAATAAGCGCTCATGCACACACACACACACACACACACACACACACACACACACACACACACACACACACACACACACACACACACACACACACACACACACACACACACACACACACACACACACACACACACACACACACACACACACACACACACACACACACACACACACACACACACACACACACACACACACACACACATGACCTTCACATGTTGTAAAAGTTTGAATATTCATATTTTTACTCAAGATATTTTTCTTTCCAAGTTCATGTTTCATAATATGAGCGACTTTATCAGGGTTTCGTGGTGACAGGTCACTATTACTCATTCCAAATATTTATCTCCAAGCGCTCCGTTATTTTCAAAGACTCAGATACTACCTATGCAAAAAATACTGACCTTTGAAATCGCTACGTACTTTCATGTTCAAATTTACCAAAGGATTATTACTGTGTTAAACATTCAATGATTATTTTCAAAGAATTTGTAATATCCATTTTCATAATAGTAGAAACGCAAGTAACTTTCATCTTCCCTTACACCGTATACGACTAAAAGTAAATCTTCTGTAGTTTACCAGGGCCCTTTAATTTGGAACAGTTTACCCGTATCGCAAAACAATTAAACAATTCATACACCTGTATAAAAAAGCATTTGTTAAATAATGAAATATTCTCATATCATTCTATAATTAATTATGTAATGTTACACTTGTCCTTCTCTTTTCTTCCGTTTTTCCCATCTGTCCTGTCCGCACTACCGTAAATATGCTTGTATTTTAGTTTTAAATAATTTTTTATCAATTATAATTATCAATATTACATATTTATAATTTAAGTTTATGTTATATATACATGTATTGGGGTTCATTTGTACCAAGCTGTAATGCTTTCATGATTCCTCACTATAATGATGTAATGTATTTTTGTGTTTTTAATGGTGGAAAGGAATTGAATTTGAAATTGAAATTGAAATTGAAATTGAAGCTCACGAATTTTTGCAGTTTCATGAGGTTATTCCATTTTCTGCTAACACTTTTTCGTGTGAAGTGGACAGTCAACAATAATTACAACCCACCATTGAAAGTGGGGTGCGTTTTGATTTTTGGAAAATCATCAAATATAAAAAAAAAATCAAAAGGTACATCTTATATTCTGAAATGGTTATGGCAGGTCATTAAAAACATGGTGATAATTTGCGGGACCCCCCGAAGCTCAGGATTTCTGGACGTTTTATAAGCATATTTTGACTCTTTGATAACACCCTCGGGGGGGGGGGCACTGCCATTACAAGGTGTGCACCATGTGCGTGTATGGATTTTCAAAATGGACCCTTTACGAGTAATTATCCTTCGATCTCAGAATACTCTAAACAAGTATTCAAGTCTGAAATGATACCCTTTTAAAGTCAGCCTTCTTTAGAATACCCTAAAAAAGTGTTCAAGTCAGAAAAGATACCCTTTTTAAGTCAACTTTCTGTTAAAAGTACACCCCTTTTTTCTGATTTTGGCGATTTTGATACCCTTTTCGCTGTACGCGTGTACACCGCCCGACCGTGAAAAACAACCCGTTTTACGCGTTTTTTCGCACGCGCATGGTGTAAACCTTGCAACGACAGTGCCCCTCTCCCCCTGGCATGGGATAACACGATAGTTACGTGAAATGGACATTCAACAATAAGAGCGGCGTATATTCCTTTTGACAAAATTAGCATTAAACTGCTTACATCTAGTTTGAAATCAATTTTCCTTGAAAGTAGGGGGGGGGAATGATTGTACAGACCCTTCCTCCCTCGGTCAAAGTGGGGGATATATCACGCATTACCCACCATTTACACCAGTGTCTATTGCAAAACGTCTCTTGTTAGACACCACCCCGTTAGGAGCAGAAAACAGGGGATCAGAAATATGAATGTACTATGGGAATGAAGGTTACACAATGACGATAATAATAGTATCAATAATAGTAATAGTAATAATATCAATACTACTACTACAACAACTACTACTACTACTACTACTACTACTACTACTACTACTAACTACTGAGTACAAAAAATATTTTCCGTGAAACCTGGGAGGGGGGGGGATGATTGTACATGTCATCCACCCCCACCTTGTGAGCTGGGGGATGCTTATCCCCCCCGCTATCTACGCCCTGTAATAACCAATACATGAGCGATTTTTTTGGTGAAAATATCCCAAATGATAGTTTTGAAATTCAGTGAAATGTTTTGATTTAAAAGAACTTAAGATTATTTTGCATGGTCTAAACATCAATTTTATGAAGGATAGGGAACCTGCAATTGAAACATCAGCCCACTTTTTTATTACGTGCATCTCAGATGCATTTTTTTTTGTTAGCAAGGCCCCCCCCACCCCCAAAAAGAATAAGAAATATTCAACATCCTTTCTGCTAGTTCCATGGCATACGTCATGTGCAAAAATTCCTTCACGTACCAGTGGACCTTCAAGTATATTTCGGTTGTTAATAGTGTTTTGCACTCGTCCATTTCGTCGTAAGCTTTTTTTACATTTTCATCTTTGTCTTAAAATGTATGATTGAATAAAAGGGTCTTTAGAATGGATTCAAGGCTCTTCAAATGATAGATCCGGGGCTCCTGGGGGCCTGGCGCAAGGGCCCTCAAAGGGATAAAATGCAAGTAATTTTCAAACATTTTCGTCTCAAGATCCAAAAATAGTTTAGCTAAGTTACACTATTTGTAGATTCGTCCTTTTGTGATAAACAATCGTTACTCACAACAAGGCCCACTGCGGCCCCGTATAGACCCTGAGAGGGATGACAGGTTGGCGGGAGGGTCCTATGGGGATGATTCACATTTATAACTTCTTCTTTAATGTGAATGATAAGTATTAGACCAAAAACTTCAGGAGTGACCCTGAGGACAGGATTCAAAGTTTCTGAAATATTACAACTGGCCTACTTTGGGACCAGGGGCAGGGCGCCCAAGGGCCGAAAGTGGATTATTTTTAAACATCTCTAGACCCAGAAGTAGTTTAGGTACCTCTTTTTATCGTCTCCCATCCCGGGACACAGGGAATGGTCTAGAAGAGGAACAAACTATGTCATCGTTGTTCTTAGGTTCAGAAGTGATACAATCAAGTTATATTGTGTTGGTACCCTCATATGCGAATAATAACTTTTTAATCACAGCTGACAGGATGGTTCCACTGGACCTCATAGGAGAATAACAGGTGGAGGTGGGGTTAAAGGGAAAGTCACAGACTCATCTTATTTCTATAAATGGATGTTTAAGTTTTAACCGAGTTTGGCAAAATTACCTGTATTTCAACGGGAAGCAAAGTTTTTGAAATGGTTTATATGGCCCTGTTGATGCCAACATATTGGCCTTAAAAGACGAATATGTTCAATTGATGACGTACTACCTCGGAACGCCACTCAGAGTCTGTATGACCTCAGGTGATCCTCATGAAATTCTTGAAATTCATGCGCATTATTTAAAGTTAGGTTTCAGATTTTGCTAAATGTCCAATCCACACACACACACACACACACACACACACACACACACACACACACACACACACACACACACACACACACACACACACACACACACACACACACACACACACACACACACACACACACACACACACAACACGCACGACACACACACACACACACACACACACATTTAATTCTTGTATAAAATTTTAATTCTGTACAGGGGGTTGGGCATTGAGCGAAATTTGAAACGTAACTTCCAAAAATTAGCATGAATTTCTTAAAACTGATTTATAATAGTTATGTTTTAACCACCTCTTATAAAATTGTACACTCGTCATTTTAACTCGTATTCCAGTTTGGTAGGCCTATAATGTGAATTACAGTCTTTTCACCTATTAAAGATCAAACGTATCATGTTGTATCAAAGTAAGTGAATACAAGCATAAGTAAGTTTGTAATTGTCAACACTATAATAGGTTATATTTTGTCATTGTACCCTCCCTACTCAAAAGTATTGCAACCTACACTATAGCGCATGCATTTTGAGTTGGAGGGGTCTTTCTGTAATGATGTCCTAATGAAGTTTGTTATTAGAAAATAACAAATTATTTGAAAAGAAATCAATGAATATAATTTCTCCTTTCTTCTCCAAGGCGGAGAGATTATCAAACACAGGTGCACCCACGACAGAGGGGCTGGAACAAACAAAATAAAAAAATTTTCGCCTCCCTATAGGGGTGGGGTGTTAATTCACGCAAGCATCGTAATACGATTTCATATTTGTCGTCAAATGGTTTTGATGGTTTGGGAAGACTTCTAACAAATAAAAAATGTCAATATGTTCCTCGGAAGCTGTCTCAGAAAGAAGACACCACGCCGCGAAGGAGAAAGTGCCTCATATCTTCATAAGACAGTAGTAAGGAGGATACGCCCCATATTTTAGACAAGACCTCTTCACGTTATAATTTCTTATTCTTTCTGAATTCTAAAGGCGGTTTACTATTGTAAACATCCTAAAATTTACTGTCATGCGACTTTTCAGTACAGTGGATACAATAATGTGCAGAGAAGACCATCATCTTGAATTAGTAGCTTTATTCTCCTATTTCACTGTCTTATGAAGATAGGAGGCGCTTTTCTCTTTGCGGCGTGGTGTCTTCTTTCTGAGACAGCATCAAAGGAGCATGTTGGTATTTTTTGTTGGTAGGAAGTCTTTCCAAACCATCAAAACCGTTTGACGGCAAATATGAAATCGAATTACGATGCTATAGTGAATAAACACCCCACCCCTACAGGAAGGCGAAAAATGATAATTTTTTTATGTTTCAGCCCCTCTGTCGTGGGTGCGTCTGCATTTGATAATCTCTCCGCCTTGGAGAAGAAAGGATAAATTATATTCATTGATTTCTTTTCAAATAATTTGTTAGTTTCCAATAATAAACTTCATTAGGACATCATTACAGAAAGACCCCTCCAACTCAAAATGTATGCGTTATACTGTATGTTGCAATACTTTTGACGTAGGATGGTATATACACGTATATACTGGTTATTTTTACTGAAAACGTATGTCATTCTTATGTGTTATTTCATGTATGACAAAGAGAATTGACCTTTTTGCTTATTCAGTGAATATATCTTGATCTTGACCACCAACAATTTTTTTTTGTCAAAAACATAACAAATTGGGATTATTCACAATTTGTCCTGTAACAGATTTAGTGATTTGGCTATGTTTACCTTATTTCACCTTATTTTACCTTATTTTACCTTCTTTCCACTTCCAATAATATATTTCACTTTTCATATGAATTGTGTACTTTTGATCACTCTAAGCAGTAAAATGTAGGAACTATAATACCTTCGTGTATGCTGGTTAAATATAAACTATTTGCCCTCGGGGAACAAAGATTGAAACTGAAATGTAGTGTTTTGGCTTATGGAGTCAGTTTTTACTTCTTTCCTTTTGTGAAGGTGATTTCTGCTTCCTGGTTATGAGGTCACTTGCACAGAATCACTCATTATACATATTGTATTGATATAAGAAATTTCCTTAGGACATTATACAATGTTTCTAATTGCTTTACATTAAAATAGAATAACAAACAATAAGATCATTTTGAGAACAAAATATAAAATGTTTGAATTTAAAATGTTCAAGATAATAATGGGGAGTAGTGTGAAATAAAATTATAATCAAAATTTATTTAACTACATTTACTTCCTGTAAAGATGCCATATCTGAAATCTGCAATGTATGTTTACAGCTTGTCTATTGAGTGCCTGTATGGATTATTTAACGTTTGATTGATATATACACATTATTATGTATACCTTGTGTAATGATATTAGAATAAATCCAATAAATGGAAGGGATATCATCTGCGTGTACTTAGTAAAGACTAGAGTCCAACAGGTTGATTATTTGATGATTGTTTTCGCTGTGTTTGAGAATGTAAGAAATGTGATGATACTGTTAGTTTGATCATGATAATCATTGTGTTAACCGAGATATACTCGGGACTTTACTTGGGCAGTTGTCTTAAAGGTATTGGTTAACATT